>JAODAL010025770.1:0-58011 GCA_025379985.1 Phyllomedusa bahiana | reverse complement strand
GGAACACCCACCTGCCTGATTCAGTAATACACTTCCAGGAGGAATAAAAGAGGAACAGCACAGAGATATAAGAGAAGAGGCTCCAGAATTGTTATATCACAGGGAACACAAGGATTCACTAAAACAGACCTGTCAGGAGATGTTACGGGTCCTTATTAAGTTTTTATCTAGAGGTTAGACTGTAAAGAATATGACAGAAGCACACAACAGGAATGCCCCCACTCTATGCAGGAGATACATATATAACATAAGTTACCTTTAAATTAAAGGGCTTGTCTCACTACATTGATTCATATCACCTCAGTCCTGTTTTCTTGGTTTCATTTTGAATTCAGGGGCAGGGTTTACTTTTCTGCTGGGCCCCAGTAGAAGCCAGGTCTGTAGTTTTGCAACCATGCTGGCGCCTATTATGAAGATCAAACGGTCTGTAGTTTTAAACAACCAGTGCTGGCACCCCTTCATGAGAGATTAAACAGCGGGAAGTTTAAGCAACCATGCGGGCACCCTATCATGAGAGGTTGAACGGGTCTTAGTAAGCAACATGTGGCAGCCTATCAAGAGAGATTGAACGGGTCTGTAGCTATAGCAACCAGTGCGGGCCCCTATCAAAAGAGATTGAACAGGTCTGTAGCTATAGCAACCTGCTGGAGCCTATCAAGAGAGATTAAAGGTCTGTACTATAAAACCCATGCGGCAGCCTATCAGGGGAGAGATCAAACAGGTCTGTAGCTATAGCGACCTGAAGCTGACAGCCCATACAAAGGGGATATCTAGGAATATTTAGGACACTTTTAATGGACACACTTTTTTACAAAGTGACTTGTTTTTGCAAAATTTTTAAATAAAAAGCGCAATCCTTGTAGTGAGACAACACATTTAAGACTAACAATCACCAGAGTAAAAGAGACATACTCTGCAAAGACTACATGACGTACCCAGGTTGTATTACCTCCCAAAAACAACAATTTCATGATCTGATTAGATAAACCTGTAAATGTTACAAGACACCGTTCAGAGCTGATCCGCTCTTCCACTAAAGTAGTAGTACAGTAACTCTCTAATATTCATCTCTTGGCACTGCTACCTTTACAAGCAGTAGTGACACGTGAAGTACATTATGCTGATACATAGAGGCCTTCTATCAACTGCTCATAACACAGGAGCTTATTACTAAGGACAGGGGCACGTGCGATCACTTCATGTTTTCTTGATGCATTCTTATAATCAACCCTGCAGATGTAATGAAGTGAGAAAATTACAACGCACTGCACTACAATAATCTGTAGGCTTACGTGACTCCCAACAGATGTGGGTGGTAAAAGATCAGGCCCTTTTACTGCAGTATGTGCACAACTGGGAATGTGGGGACTTTTTTAAAAATTTTCCCCAGCTAAATAAACGCAACATTTTGTGCTGAGCATTCAGATCCAAGATAAAGTGATGCAGAGCTCCAGACTGATTCTCCACAAAGACATAAAGCTCAAATTTGGATGACGTTCACCTTGCAGTATTAATGACAGTTACGTTTTTTTGTGGTTCAATGGGTTTTTAGGGTTAGGGTTTATATAAGGATTATACCAAATTTATAATATATATATAGTTTTATGGCTATTTCATTGCGTTATTCTTGTACAATAGGAACATTTTTAAAAAAATGTTTTTGCATTGATATATTATGAGATTTTGAATTGTGATTCTGTGTTCGGGCAGGGCCCGGCGTAGTATGTGTTGGGAGGGCCCAAAACACTACTTTGCCCAGGGTCCTTAAGATTGTTAAAGGGGTTTTGCCACCATGTAATGTTGACGTGGGATCCTCCAAAAGGGGTATTTAATCACTTTCTAAATTATGTGATTAAAAAAATTGCAGCTGAGAGAGCTACGGCTCCCTTTACCGCCCTTAGTTACTTAAAACTTGCAAGTTAAAGACCCAAAAAGAGTGAAAGACGCGGGCCGGGCTTGGGCAAAAAACTTCTTATCTGATAGAGGGAGCTAAAGAAGCTTTTAAAGGGGACGGGGGAAAAATAGTTTTTTTTGTATACAGAACCCATAGTTGTAGTTTTTATTATCGAGTAGATTCCCCGCTTTATCGAGCAGGGAACTTTAAGAGCTTTCAGGGGCTGAAGGAGCTTTCAAGAGGCTGGGAAAAGTGTTTCTTTTGTATACAGAATCCACTAGTTGTATTTTTTTTTTTTGAGTGAACATTTCACACGATCCCTTTCGGCTCGTCTCTGGCTGTGTCGTCCCCTTCCCGCTCAGATTGCTTTTTTACATTTGCTTCTTAAGATAAGGGAAGTCCGGCAAAACCCTTTAAACAGCCTTGGCCCAATGGCCACACGTCTTGCCTACGCACTACTTGGACCTGCCTCAAAAAAGCCATAATTATGTTTAAAGGATTAGGGAGTTTAAAAAAGTTTTGGCCATTCAGACTGCTATTTAGTAAATACTTGTGTTTCCATGAAATTATTTTGGAGCATCTTAATTTAAAGGGGTTTTGCCATGAAGTAAAATTGATGTGGGAGCTTGTATATTAAATAATAAACATTTGCACCATTCATCATTATTAAAAATTCTCTATAATTTTTGTTTTAGCTGCTCCCTTAGTGATCCATAGTGTCAGTCGTTTTTCTAGGGGATACGACCAGGGACGAACTCCTCAGCCCCTGGTCGCACTGCTCAGGGCATGTGAGGCTACTGCAACTTAGTAATACACACACTCCTTTCTGGCGGTGTTTACTCCTATCTTCTTTAGTAAATTTGTCAAACGACAAATAAGACAAGGGAAAAAAAAACCCCCAAACATATTGCCTGAGAAAAAAAAACCATAGTTTAGTCCTGCAAATATTTGAACTAGGACCTTTGTGAAAGATATAAGTGCTCAATCACCCAGCTACATTGAGCTACTCACAACTTTTTACACAAACAGACTATTGTTTGACAAGAGTGAGCATACTGTGTGTGCTGCGTCACATGATAAACGCCCCTTTTTGAACATATTGAAAGCTGAAGCAGGACAAACCAGGTATGAAATGCCTTCCTGGCAAAACCCCTTTAAACCTATGTTGTGTGGTTCTCTTGTTATTCCTTCTGGAAATCAATTATCAGTCTGTCAGCTGGGTGTTAATAATTTGGAGTGTGTCTGGCACAGTGTGGCATTGTCCAATCAGTGCTGGCAGTCAGTATATGTAGGGACACACCCCTCTTAAAACTGGGGATGGTAACACCCATCTGACAGATTCAGCAATATATTTCTATAAGGAATAAGAGAGTAACAGCACAACACAGAGATACTGTATAAGAGAAGATGCTCCAGGATTGTTATTTCACAGGCAGCACAGAAAATGTCAGGAGATGTCCCAGGTCCTCAGTAAGCTATTCCTAGTGATGACTGCAGGCTCCCTTGTTATTAATATCTCATGTCTAAGCAATGGATTTGGAGCTCTGTATCACAAAAACATAGCTCCAGTTTCTATAAAGTTATTTTAAGAAATGCATCAGCACAGAACGTTGGACCTAAGTGGCACATGATGTCAGAAGTAGGACATTTGCTTTAAGGGTCCGTCCACACGGCATGGGGTTTTCGCAGTTTTTTTTAGACGGTTTGTGGATTTGGAAAGCATCTGAAAACCGACTGTCAACATCCTCATAGACTTTAATAGAAAATCCCTCCAGTAGTCCACACTGAACTGATTTTCTGCCAGACTGCTTTCTAAGCCACCGGCGTTCTGAAAAACTTGCAGCATGAACAAACTTCTGCCCGGTTTTCAGACTAAAAATTAACATTGAAGTCAATAGGAACCAAACAGAAAGTCAATTAACTGTTTTTGTGAGCGGTTTTAGGTGTCGTTTCTGGATGGATTTAGGATTTTGGAAAACCAAAAGTGAAGAATGATGCATTAAAGGTCCCACCTGTAGTGGGTGTTTTTTGTAGGCCCTTTTGCATTTTTTTTAACACAGGAAGGTCCTGCAAATACTCCCATTTCTTGTCGGCGACCTTTGAAGCATGGGAAGCTCAAAAAAATTCTTGGAAATCCATTTTGTTTACTTTTTAGAGTGACTGGAACACACAAAGGCGACTTGTGGCTGAGATGAAACCAAAATGGCCACTGGAAGCTTAGGGAGTGACCAAATGGGGGGGAGATTTAAATCACATGGTTTCTTGCACCAATCAAGAATGCATTTGTACTCGGTACACTTTTTTTGCTTGAAAAATCAGTCCAAAAACCATTGCAAAATCGGTGCTGAATCAGTCCAAAAAACTAAAACCATCCAAAAACCAACTGATTTTTGTGACAAAATCAGTTTAAAATACAGGCAGTCCCCGACTTACACTGTCGGTTTTCCATCGCTTTCAACACTTTTTTTGGGCTGGATCGTTTACCTAATTCCTCCCAAAAAAGCATCAAAAAGCACTTGTTAACATACTCTTATAATATACATTTATATAGACACAGATGCTATACCATACAGGCATTTGACACTACAGGCAGTCCCCGACTTACACCATTCCGATTTATATCTGTCCCCTAGTTACAAACATGCTGGCACTTGTAGTTCCATGTTTCACAGCAGATAGTAGCTGTGGAACAACAAGTGCCAGCATGCCACAGAAGCATATGAGGTGAAAATGAGGTGAAATCATCTTAACAGGGGCACAGACAGCAAAACAAATGTAAAAACCCTTCCCTGCACTATGGAAAACTAAAAAAAGAAACCTTTTGTTCTGGAGTTACATTTAATAAATTTACCTGTTCCGACTTACATACAAATTCAACTTAAGAACAAATCTATAGTCCCTATTCCGTTCGTAACCTGGGGACTGCCTGCACTCGTCGTATGGATGGTTCTGCTTCTGCCAAAACCGAGCTGTTTTTGTCCTAAGCTGCATGGTCGTACCCTAAAATTGATGTGAAATTTTGTGCAGACCCAGTAAAACACACTGCAAACAAGAGCGCATCTCCATATCAAATAATTGTACAGCATATCACATAATGATATTCCGTTCAGCACAGTCACTCAGCTCTCCTTTAGTAACTAAGCGCCAAAGATTACATTTCAAACCTCATTAAATGATAGTGCATTGTGACTGCCGAGAAGAAAATTCTATGATATTTTCCATCTCTAGAGACCCTGAAATTCTGCAGAGTACTCCATGTAGTGATACGTCTCAGCATTTAATATACAGTATTCAATACAATGGCAGGGAATTTAAAGGACGGCTACTCCTAAAATACAGGTCCCCTTCTATGAAACCTTATCAGTAACATTCACAAATCCTCATTTGGAAGAGCTCAAAATGGAAGAAGAATTTGCCGTAGAAACGTAACAAACATTAACTTGACGTCTACTGCATTCCACACCGTGATGTAGCAAACGCTATCCTGACATTTCACTGGCATGTGATGTGTTAAATGTCAATGTAAAGTTGCATCATAGAAGGACAACATCTGCAAGGGGTTTGGATCTTCTCCTCGTGTTTGGGTGAGTTTCCTCTGGGTACTCTGGTTTTGCCCACTCTCCAAAAACATACAGATTGGATAATCTGGAATTTACATTATGAGCCCCAATGAGGACAGGGACCAGTGTGAATATGACAATCTGTACAGCGCTGTGTAATATAGGGGGACGTCCACACGGCATGGTTTATACGTTGGATTTTCAGATGGTTTGCAGAATCCGACCAGCATCCTACACTTGCCGTGGGGCCGTAGCCTAACAGTGCTATATAAATGATGAATGAAATAAATATGTAACATGTTGGATGTCAAGTTAAGGTTTGTTACATCTGTATAGGGCCTACTAGAGGGTCAAACAGATGACATATCATCAGTAAGGTCTAATATTTATGAAAGATCTCACAAGACCCGATGTATCTTCTGCTGGGGCCCATTATGGTGTCTCATCTTGGGCCAACGTTTGGAACATCTGGTACTTGTGATAGGCTTGTGACTCTTGCTTAAAGGGGTCGTCCAGGATTAGGGAAATATGGCTACTTCCTTTAAAAAACAGCACCACCTCTGTTGCAGGATGTGTCTGGTATTGCAGCTCAACCCCAATCATTTCAGAGGAGCTGAGCTGCAATACCAACTACTAGTGCATCTCAAAAATTTAGAATATCATTGAAAATGAAAGGGGTTCTCCAGCACAAATGTATTATATTAAATCTTGTCATCAATACTGTAATGAGTCTAAACAATATATGGGTTTCTCTATTTGACTTCAATTATTGGTATCAATTATCTTTTCAGCAATATTCTAATTTTTTGAGATGCACTAGTATATCCTACGATAGAGGTGGTTCTGTTTTTGGACAACCCTTTTAATGCATACATCACAAGGAATACACATCTATTCTACTAGCAGGACTTGACCTTAGTGTTCCCTACCAAAAAAAATCTAGGTATCAAGTTCCTTTACATGACGGAACATAAAAAAAATACATAGATATGTATGAAAAAACTTGTAGATACTGGTGGTAATCTGAGTACAGAATGAGCTGCTTTCTATTTTATTAGGCTCCAATTCATTAGAGCCACAGAAAGATCCATCCTGACACTGGGAAAATAGAGACCAGTGGTTCCAAACCTCAGTCTTAAAGGGGTTTTGCCACGAAGTAAAATTGACGTGGACGTTTGTAAATTAAGTACTAAACATTTTCACCATTCATCATTATTAATAATTCTGCACCATTTTTGTTTTAGCTGCCCCTTTAGTGTTCCATTGTTTATAGCTCGTCTCCAGGGGATACGACCAGGGCTGTGAGCTCCTCAGTCCTGGTCGCACATACTCAGACATAACCTCCCCTCTCAGGTAGCTACTGAGTGTTTAAACCCCATGTGCTGTCATTCTACTGCTGTCATTTGGACTAGTTAGTAATAAGTCAAACAGTGCAAATAAAAAGAAAGAAACCTCAATGAGGAATGTGCATTGATAAAGGGAAAAAAAATCCACAGTTTATGTTCCTGCAGGGATTTGAGCCAAGGACTCTTGTGCTGTAAAGCAAAAATGTTACCTCTGAGCTACAGTGTAGCTACTTACAATCCTATACATAAACAGACCATTCTTTGACTAGAGAGAGAAAAGGGATGGTGATGTCATCCTGCAGGGTCACATGATATGCAATTCAAACAAATCACACACGCCCCCTTCTGAGCACACAGAGCTGAAGAGCTGGAGGCAGGAGATATGAAATGAGATTGTGGCAAAACCCCTTTAATAATTTGTGAATGTTACAAGATTCTTCCCTCTCTGGATCACTTTGTATTTTAGGAGCAGCGGTGCTTTCAAGCAAGTTCCACACCTTAGCTTGCACAGTGACAATCGAAAAAACCTGACATGTGGTTCAATGAGGACTGGAGGTAAATAGTGCGATTAACACACACCGCCCCCTGCAGGTGTTGGCAGAAAGGAGGCAATTACTTCATTCTGTGCCCTTTAACATCTCCCCTGCCAGTACCAAACAGACAGGATTAGAACATAATAGTCTCTCTCTGCTTTGGTGTGCAGGCTAATATTTCCAGTGCGTCCAAACCTTCATCCCCTGCTACTTGAGCGGTGAGTGTGTGTGTAGTCTTTGGGCGTGAGGGGTCGGGAAGTGTAGGTCTGGGGGGTGGGAGGGGTGGCTCAGTCTATTCACATATTATGTATTATATTTATAGATTATATTTATATAAATATTTCCTCTATATACAGTCAGGAGGTATCTTTACTCTGGCATCATGAAGTCGCTGCAGCCAGCGAATGGTCAAGTTCGGCGCTGTCACAGTCGGAGTCATCGTACAGCCCAACGTTCTGGAGATAGAAAAAAAAGTTATTTTTTGGTATCCGTCCCATTGTTACATAAGTAGAAGTCACATGATATGTTCATTGTATGCAGTGTGAGTTGTGATAGGGTCACTTGCACTCAGGTCAACTTCAACTGTCTTTGGTTAGTCATGCATCGTAAAAAGCAAAACACAATACAGACGTGACCTCCATAATGACCATTGTAACAAGTACTCTCTGGTAGAAAAAGAACCATTTGCACTCAGTCACTGATTTACAACCATCAGCCATAGAATTAAAAGGGTTGTATAATTTCATTGAATGGTCTTCAGAATATGGGGACAGTGAAAACAAGTAACTTTGCAATTAGATGTCATTAGCAAAGCTGCCTTGTTATCACAGTCTGCCTTATCTTCTGTTTCTGTTTACACTGATCTCCAGCACAATTGTGTGTCAATCCCTGCCTAAAAGGGCTATATAATACATGGAAACCTCTAAAGAAGCATTTATGCTCTCTATAATACATGAAAAAAACGTTGAGGTTCTTAGTCCACACGTTTTGATCAAGGCGGGTGGTCCTACTCTATCCTTACCTCTCAATAGAGCCAAATTCTTCTCTTTGGGCCAACTGGCCTCCATAATCCAGAGAGAAAAATAAGAATCTCAAAGTTTTTTTCATGTATTATCGATCCCTGCCTGACTCAGAGTTAGGGGTCGTAGCATTATCTCTCTCCACACCCAGCAGAAACACACTGCAGCAGATTCTACAATCAGAAAACATAACAGTTTTGTCCCGGTGCCTAACTCTCCTGCATAGAATGGAGATCTGTGCCGTTCATAGAAAGCTGGATTCAACTGTAACAAATCTCCAGCTGTGAGAGGAGAAGAGATCAGTGCTCAGTCTAGATTGAATGCAGCCTGTGGTATGTATATAGCTCTTACAAAATAAGACTGCATAGGAGAGACACAGTGACATGTGGACTCAGAGAGGGTGGGGTGCGGGGAGTCTCAGGAGCCAGCATGAACAGTGAAGGGGGGATGATGTCACCCAGCTGGGAGGGGAAGAAACGCCCCTGCATTTCTAGAGTTGAAAAGCTGATAGCAGTATGAATCAGCCGAACTATAGAAGCAATACATCCCCTTTAAAACCAAATATTGTGGGCTACTCTGTCCAATCAAGCAACCTGCAGTGTCTTTTTCTGACACATCTCTATCAGAGCCAAAAACTTATAACCCAGAAAAAGAAACCATATAGTAACCAACTTCTGACTAACTCAATAGAGACAAAAAACAACTACAATCAGAAGAAAAAAAGTATGTCTATAAAATCATAATTTTTATTAAACCAAAAATACAAATAAAAAATACGGTAATGGGGAAAGACAGTACCAGAGAGATAATAATCTCAATTATATATAATAATAATATCAATCCACACTAACATGATTCAAATAGACAGAAAGAGTACATCAAAAGGTGCAATATATAAAAGTGCAATATACAATATATATTAAATATACAAATAAGAGACATTCATAAAGTGCATGTGCAATACATAATTAATCCCTAGTAGTAAATAGCAAAAATATCATAATATAATATAAATAAATCAATACACATGATAGATAGGATCAAACAATAAAAGACACAATAATGATAATTCAATAATATGACCCAAACTGGTGTCTGCCAAGCAACCTCCCTACGCGCGTTTCGCAGCAGTGGCTTCTTCAGGGGAGTATAACCATGAAACTAAATAAGGTTCTTTATATAACAAACCCCATTAGAGCAAGAGCATACACACATGTAGTGCATCTTCGGCGCTTCCCGCCGCTTACCCAACGGACATCCAAACGCCGAGGAGAGGTGTCATCCCAGCGCGACATGCAATGCGTCCCAGACGTCATGGACGCAATTGCATCAGCACGTCAGCATATAGACGCGTCTCCACGCGTATATTTGTATATTTAACATATATATTGTATATTGTACTTTTATATATTGCACCTTTTGATGTACTCTTTCTGTATATTTGAATCATGTTAGTGTGGATCAACATTATTATTATATATAATTGAGATTATTACCCCTCTGGTACTGTCTTTCCCCATTACCGTATTTTTAATATGTTGTGATATTTTTTTATTTGTATTTTTTGGGTTAATAAAAATAATGATTTTATAGATAAACTTTTTTCTTCTGATTGCAGTTGTTTTTTGCCAAAAACTTTTCATCAATTTGTAGCTCTTGTAGCAATGAGTTTGACGTAGAACCACTCCAAGGAATAGAGTCTAAGGAGCCCACTGGTCTTTACCCTCTAACCTCTTGTGCAAGGGATCTGGTTTTTGCTACAGGGAACTCCCAGGTTGCTACCCCTGGCTACAGCTGATGGGCAGGTGTGGTACCAAGGGAATAGGCAGGACCATGGCGGGATCACAAATAGAAGGTCAGGACAGGTGCAGTTCTTTTATCAATGGGAAGCAGGCTGAAGGTCAGGCAGGCAGCAGACGAGCGTAGAGTTCAGGAGATGAGCCAAGGTTAGAAATTGGAAAATTGCCAGCCAAATGCAGGGTGGCACACCAGCAAACTGACAAAAAAGGAAGGTGCAGGTATCTTGGCATGCTACCCTGCATTATGCGTATTGTGTACTGGTGTGAGAATTTATGGAATCTGACATTTGTACTTTTGTACTTTTCTGCTGCCTGTCCTGACCTTCAGTCTGTTTCCCGTTTACAAAAGAACTCTGCCTGTCCGCTCTACGGAAGAAACTGCAGGAGGAGGGAGGAGATGGATTGGGGAGCTGCCAGGCTGTATAGCAGAGAGGTAAACATGAGCACTCATTGCTGGAGATTGGACAAGATGGCCTAGTCTTTACTTCCCATACATTGATGAGCTTTGGGTGCATACCAGATTCGGACCACTTTTGGTAGGTACTGACCACTGCACCCTACAAGACGTGCCGTTTTAGACAGTGTCGGAATGAGGTTCCTAGGGCTCACTAGTGGAATTTCATTCTGGGGACCACCAGTGGAGTTGATTATGGGGCCCAACAGTGAAGTTGATTCTGGGGGCCCACCTTACAGCTGCTGTATGTGCTTTTGCCTCTTTCTCTCTGCCTTTCTGCCTCTTCCAAGGAAGTATATACAGTTAAAAAGAAACTCCATGTCTGCCATGCTCATGACATGGGTTGAAATCCAACCCTGTTTATCAGTCTCCTTAGACATGAGAAAAACTCTTGTTGAAGCCAACTTGTCTTACTCCACTTATCCCTTCTTCTTCCATATCTTGGAGAAGTGGCCATACCCTCAATGGAAGAAGGTGGGAGGTGTCTATGTCCTGACTATATGACTGTGTCATGTACATTTATATGTGTATGTAGAATTAGATCCATATCTCACCTCTCCTGCGGTTTGTTCATTGCTGAGCTGAGATTTCACCTTCTGGACAACAGCCTCTTTCTCTGAAAGCCCATCAGACTGAGTCAGAAGATCCAGTGGAGGTTCCGAACTTTGAGAGACCAGATCTTCAGAGCGCTCGTCGGGGCGCTCATCTGTATTGGTGCTGAGCACATCTGGAGTGACGCTGTGGGAGAGATCTGTGGTGTTCCCTTCTTCACCGTCTGACAAGTTTTCGGAGCTGGGAGACTGATGTTGAGACATCTCCGCCTGCCACCTGCAAGGAAGACAACGTCCCATCATTGACTGTTTAACTTCACATTTACATATTCATTAAAGAGGTTGTTTGACACAAATAAAAACCTTTAAAATATCCCTCAAATTTATAGGGCTCCCTCAAGTTACAGTGGCCACAGAAAGTAATACTTCTACCATACAAATATCTGTTCTGGGACATACTATCTCGAAACCACACTCCCCATACAATGTCACAGACACTGCTGATCTGTGGCTCATGTGATTGATGGAAGATCCAACGAATTACCATGAACATTTTACTTGTAAAACCTCTGTATTAGTGCAGTACATGCAGGGATGGGTGGTCTAGTAGCTCCTCTCTACAACACGTGCGGTACTACATGTCCTGTACTGCTCTTACATGTATTAGTGAGGTGCATGCAGTGATTGGCAGTCTAGTAGTGCCCCTCTAAAGTACAGTGCAGTACTACATGTCCTGTACTGCTCTTACATGTATTAGTGCAGTACATGCAGGGATGGGTGGTCTAGTAGCTCCTCTCTACAACACAGTGCGGTACTACATGTCCTGTACAGCTCTTACATGTATTAGTGAGGTGCATGCAGTGATTGGCAGTCTAGTAGTGCCTCTCTAAAGTACAGTGCGGTACTACATGTCCTGTACTGCTCTTACATGTATTAGTGCAGTACATGCAGTGATTGGTGGTCTAGTAGCTCCTCTCTACAGTACAGTGCGGTACTACATGTCCTGTACTGCTCTTACATGTATTAGTGAGGTGCATGCAGTGATTGGTGGTATATAGCTCCTCTCTACAGTACAGTGCGGTACTACATGTCCTGTACAGCTATAACAAGAATTATAGAGGTGCATGCAGTGATTGGTCTAGAGCTCCTCTCTACAGTACAGTGGGTACTACATGTTCTGTGCTGTTCTTAACATGTATTAGTGAGGTGCATGCAGTGATTGGTGTCTGTAGCTCCTCTCTACAGTACAGTGTCGTACTACATGTCCTGTACTGCTCTTACATGTATTAGTGAGGTGCATGCAGTGATTGGTGGTCTCGTAGCTCCTCTCTACAGTACAGTGCAGTACTACATGTCCTGTACTGCTCTTACATGTATTAGTGAGGTGCATGCAGTGATTGTCAGTCTAGTAGCACCTCTCTACAGTACAGTGCGGTACTACATGTCCTGTACTGCTCTTACATGTATTAGTGCAGTACATGCAGGAATTGATGGTCTAATAGCTCCTCTCTACAGCACAGTGCTGTACTAACAGGTCTCTGTGTGCTGCTCTCTAATAGACATTGTATTTAGTGTGAGGTGCATGCAGTGATTGGCGGTCTAGTAGCACCTCTCTACAGTACAGTACAATATTACATGTCCTGTACTGCTCTTACATATATCAGTGAGGTACATGCAGTGACTGGTGGTCTAGCAGTGTCTCTCTACAATACAGTGCGGTACTACATGTCCTGTACTGCTCTTACATGTATTAGTGAGGTGCATGCAGTGATTGGGGGTCTAGTAGCACCTCTCTACAGTACAGTGCGGTACTACATGTCCTTTACTGCTCTTACATATATCAGTGAGGTACATGCAGTGATTGGCGGTCTAGTAGCCCCTCTGTACAGTACAGTATTACAAGCCTTGTACTGCTCTTACATGTATTAGTGAGGTACATGCAGTGATTGGAGATCTAGTAGCGCCTATCTCTACAGTAGCGTGCGGTACTACATGTCCTGTACTGCTCTTACATGTATTACTGAGGTGCATGCAGTGATTGGCGGTCTAGTAGCATCTCTTTATAATCCACAGCGGTACTACATGTCATGTACTGCTCTTACATGTATTAGTGAGGTCCATGCAGTGATTGGCGGTCTAGTAGCGCCTCTCTACAGTACAGTGCGGTACTACATGCCCTGTACTGCTCTTTACATGTGCCAGGATGAGTGGCTCCTTTTCATGCTACATTGTGTATGAAGTACATGACCCCAAGAAGCTCCTGTCCTTATCATAGAAAGTGATTTCCAGCTTCCAGCAGCTCTTTCTGATGTTATATGGAAGGACGCGCTTTATCTGGATTAGTATCTTAATTTTCTTTGATCTCTATGTTGTTAATCCTCCACTGAACCAGCGTTGAAGCTCCAGCAGTTGCTTTGGTGTTTGTTCACATCTGGTTGGCATATGACCACTGCAGCCAATCAATGGCCTCAGTGATCACATACCATTCCATTAACATCACTGCGCAGGGTGTGAATGAAGATGTCCATGGAATGGCACGTGACCACTGGATATACATATCTGATGGATATGCCTGGGACCAAGACCTATCTCAAAAAATGTGGTGTCTTCTTGCTGTGGCTGCAATGAACAGATGGGTGGCTACACGTGTGCAACTCTCTGTTCACTTCTATGGGAGTTCCAAGTACAGTTGAGTAAGGATAGGACACCAACTCATTCATGTGGCTAAATTTATATTTCCATCAATTAAAAGATTTTTTTTGTTTTATTTTCGGATCCAAGATAACATATCAAAAAGCTCCTTGCCCATTTTGTTACAATGAAGCTCCACTATGGAGACACTCGTAAGATTATATTATGGAACTGGATTATCAGTAATTTGCTGGTATAGTAGGATCAGAACTGCTCACAGTGGATCAACTATTGACTGGATCGGTGATAACTGTTAGACTGGTGGGGTTTCTAATGCCCTCATCCAATGCTATAAAGCATATCACCATTAAAACAGATGCAAAGTAGTTCTCCCCCGGAAAGGAGAAAACGGTCTCTTTAGTGCCAACTTTTGGAAGTAGCTACCCTGTAGATCGATGTCCAACCCTTAAAAGAATCTTGAAAAAAGACTAAGTACTATAAGCCAAATAAGGATCTCCTCCAAATGAAGAGTCAAGAATCTGAATACAGCTGCTCTTGGGTGCTGGTTGGGTGGTGGAGAGGCCTTGGACATTGAGTTATAGGGTAGCTACTTCCAGTTGGTGGAACCAGAGAGACAGCTTTCATCCTCTGGAGGAGAGCTAATTTGCACAGGAAGAATTTGGGGTATGTCCACACGACATATGTACAATGCTGGTCGGATTCTGTTTAAGAATCCAGCCGGTATTTTGTCATTTTTTAAAGGTTTTGGAGAAAGCTTCTGTTTGCAGATTCGCCCGTCCCCCATAACCATTGAATTGCACACCTTCCGCCCGAAAACCAGACGAAAGATTGTACATGCTCCAAGTTTTTTGGAACGCCAGAGGCTGAAAAGCTGTTTGTCTGAAAATCCGTTGAGTGAAGACTACTGAGCAAATTTTCTTTTAAAATCTATGGGGACGGTTTCTTGTCGGTTTTCAGACGATTTCCAAATCTGCAAACTGTCTGAAAATCAGACGAGAAAACCGTGCCTTGTGGATGGACCCTCCTGGGCCTAATTTCACCTGCTCATTTGCTCCACAAGGCGAAACACTAAGGCTATGTTCACGCAGCTTATTCACGGCTTAATTGCGGGACAGATTTCGCCCGCAATTACGCCGTGTGCTCAGCAGCCGGCCCCATAGACATTCATTATTCTCGGCACGTATACGCCGTGAATAATTGACATAATTGAGACGGAATCCATAGTTCTCTATGAGAACTGTGGATTACAGTAATGACTGGGACGGATTTCACCCGTAATTCGCACAGTACAGTACGAAATACAGGCTGAAATCCGTCCCAAAATAAGCCGTGTGAACATAGCCTTACACCACCACTGACCTAGAGATTAACATTAAAGGTGTTGTCTCACCATGCTGTTTCATAGCCAAAAGCTTTCATTCATGAATCCTATCTCTTTCTGGTCAGGCTGTGGGTCGTTTTATGGCAGTGATTAGCATATCAGGTCTGTATTCAAAGGTCTGATAATAATCTGACAGGAAAGCAGGAGATGGTTATTTAAAGTCCAGAAAAGCTTCAAGATTAAATAAACAAAAGTAAGTAGTCTCCTTTGTTTGTTAGATCAGATAGCAGTCAATCTCTCAAGCTCTGTGTGCTGATCTTTGTGATGATGTCATCCCTGCTATCAAGACAAACAGTAGGGTAAAGCAGGAAAGAGCAGGTTGGTAACCTATAGTAACCTGAGTTCACTCAGAGCTGATAAAAATCACTTTTATCTCCTCAACAAAGATAAATAAACAAAGCAATATACTTGGAAACCGTCTTCATTTACTGTTCCTTACATGTTGGTAGCTAATCTTAGTAGTAAGACAACCCCTTTAACAGGAGATGAACTTACCTTTGTCTCCTTTCCAGCTCCAGTTCACTATCCACTTCCCCCTCTTCCTCCTCTGATGATACACCTCGTTTCTGAGGATCAAATAGATAAATAATTCTGTCATATATCAAACTACTGCTGAATATTCTAACATTTTTGTGGAGAATACTTGAAGAAATTATACATTTGCTAGATTTTTCTTTTGATGCAAGCGATTCCTCTATAACATTAATTGTACAATTGTTGGAGGGTCTCATTAATTTGTTGAAATGGACTCTTAGGGCCATGTTCACACGGTTTACTTGGATGAGGTTTTGGACAAGGTTTTCGGAGCATTTCCTCGCCCAAAACCACACCAAAACCTCGCCTGAAACACGCTTCTTCAGAAGAGGTTTTAGAGGCGTTTCTCGGCGAGGTTTTGGATCAGGTTTTTGACGAGGTTTTCACCCATACAAATTAATAGCCAGGACGAAAACCGCGGCCAAAACCGTGTCGAAAACACGCTTCAAGAATTGACATAACACTTCTTTCCAAAGAAGCGTGTAAAAACCTCGTCGTGTGTGAACTACAACACGGTTTTACATAGGAATCAATTAAATGAACGGGGGGGGGGCGTTTTGGAAGAGTTTTGGATGAGGTTTTGGGCAAGGAAACGCTCCAAAAACCTCGTCCAAGACCTCGTCCAAATAAGCCATGTGAACATGCCCTTAGGGGGAAATGTCTGAAAACTGTCTTTGTCTAAGACTTTTCTTGTTGCCCATAGCAACCAATCGGCTTTCCCCTTTCATTTCATATAGTGCTCTGAAAAAATGAAAGGGGCGCTCTGATTGGTTGCTATGGGTAACAAGAAAAGTCTTAGACCAAAACAGTTTTCAGACATGTCCCCCTTACTGTGATCAGCAGGGCAATGGCTGTAGGGTGTGCAGAGGTAGCAGCTACAACCAAGCCCTACTGTTTGAGGGCCCAAGGGCCTCTCTGCCACAGAGATTACATGGGATTTCATGTATGTGACCCATATTGATTATGCTATTTGTTTGTAATATGGATTGCCTGTTTATTGACCTTGGCAAGTTTTTGACTTTTGACATATGTCTATCTGTTCCAACTATAATTATAGAAACTACAGCAGCTAAAAGTGTTGGACTGGGGTGCTTGGGGCCCACCAGTGGAGTAGCTTCTTAGGCCCACCATTGCAGTTGATTCTTGGGGCTCAATAGTGGAGTTAATTCTTGGGGCGCACCAGTAGAGTGATTCTTGGAGCCCACCAGTAGAGTTTATATTTGGGGCCCACTAGTGGAGTTGATACTTGGAACCCATCAGTGGAATTAATTCCTGGGGCCACCAGTGGGGTTGATTCCTGGAGCCCACCAGTGGAGTTGATTCTTGGGGCCCACCAGTGGGGCTGACTCTTGGAGCCCACCCGTGGAGTTGATTCCTGGAGCCCACCAGTGGAGTTGATTCTTGGAGCCCACCAGTAGAGTTTATATTTGGGGCCCACCAGTGGATTTTGATACGTGGACCCCATCAGTGGACTTAATTCCTGGGGCCACCAGTGGGGTTGATTCCTGGAGCCCACCAGTGGAGTTGATTCTTGGGGCCCACCAGTGGAGTTGATTCTTGGAACCCACCAGTGGAGTAGATTCCTGGAGCCCACCAGTGGAGTTGATTCTTGGGGCCACCAGTGGAGTTGGTTCTTGGGGCAGTGGATTGATTCCTGGTACCCACCAGTGGAGTTGATTCCTAGGGTCCACCAGTGGCATTGATACTTGGGGCACACCAGTGGAGTTGATTCTGGGGGTCCACCAGTGGAGTTGATTCTTGTGGTCCACCAGTGGAATTGATTCTTGGGGCTCACCTGTGGAGTTGATTCCTGGAGCCCACCAGTGGAGTTGATTCCTGGGGCCCACCAGTGGAGTTGATTCTTGGGGCCCACCAGTGGAGTTGATTCTTGGGGACCACCAGTGGAGTTGATTCTTGGGCCCACCAGTGGAGTTGATTCTCAGGGCCCACCCTACAGCTACTGTATATGATGGCACAAACTGCCACATTACTCTTGCTTTCTGCCTCTCTTCCTCTCCCTTTCTACCTGAAAAGCAGTCCCACGTCTGCTATTGTCACTGGTCCTATATACCCAAGGGCCCTCCGGGGGTTTCCCCTGGTCCCATGCAGCTGCCATTAGGTCCAGAGATTAAGGAGGCCCATTTACCAAAAAGAATATAGTACATTTTTGTAAAGAATAACAAACAGGTGGCTTTCTGCTGTCCAGCACACTATGTGGGTTCTCTAATATTTGGTGCTATTCCTATACCTTTAATTATTGCTTCTTTTGCTGCTGTTCGTTTCCTGGGATAATGTGGTGGGGTCCAATGTCATTTTGTTATGTAGCCCTATAAATTCTAGCTACGCCCCTGGCCAACCTCAATTCTTTGTAAGTATGTTTGTATGGTTTAACCCACCTAAATTTTGAGATCTTTTGCTCCATGTAAGAACCACGTGCTCCTATATGTGCTCTCTTTCCTAATTTTTCTACATGTCCAGAGAATTAATTACTGGACAATAGAGTAACAAGGACCCAAAGTATTGGGAAATAGAAGCACAATGGGCAACGTCTCTCTGCTTTGTATAGTCTATGGTCTGGGTATCTCAGAACCAGGTTGTTGCCCATCTGTTCTGGTGTTAAATTTTGATGCAAAAAAATAAATAAAGGCTTGGAAGCAGCTGGGCAGTACTGGTGCTTTTTAAGCATCCTATTGTCTTGTTGTCTTACTTGAATTAGTACTACAGGTACAACAGGTCTGTAGCTATAGCAACCAGCACTGGCAGCCTGTCAGGGGAGATCATACAGGTCTGTAGCTATAGCAACCTGAGGAGCTGATGCAGCCTATACAAGAGGGGATATCTAGGAATAGGTAGGACACTGTTAATGGACACCTATTGCAAAGTGACTTGTTTTTTCATGTTTCAAGGTCATTGAAGCCAAATTCTTAAACTTCACTACATGATGCCTACAAAAAAGGTAGATTATTTGTATAACTGTAACATACTGTGTCACAGTATGTTACAGTTATACAAATATTAAGTACTAAGTACACAGTACACAGTACTAAGTAGTGTGTGCTGTAGTCTCTGTGATACTGTTCTTCCACTTTGTTCAGCAAACAATTCTCAGTTGTCCCTCCAAGTAAAATTCCAAGTAAAATCTGAAGTCAAACACGGGACAGTGCAAATACCGGTCGGAAATCCAATTGCCCCCATACAAAAAGGAAAAATTTGTTCCTGACTCCAATATGGCAATCATAATAAATCCCCGAACCAATCTATCTCCAGAATCTATTACCCAATATCCGGGATGTTATATTTATTTAAAAAAAAAAAAAAGGCCTCCAAGCCCTTCTTGAACTCATTTAATGAATCCGCCATCACAACCTCTCATAGCAGCCAGTTTCATAGTCTCACCGCTCTTACAGTAAAGAATCCCCATCTATGATTTGGTGAAATCATTTTTCCTATAGATATAGAGGATGTCCCCTTGTTCAGGCCTCGGTGCTACAAGAGGTCTCTATACTATCTTTTCACATATTTGTACATTGTCATTAAACCACCCCTAAGCTGTCTCTTTCCCAAACTGAATAATTCCAAATGTAATATTTTTTCTTCTGCTGTAGTTCAGTTATGTCCTTGTTATATATAAGTAGCAGTATTATACACAATATTTCATGTATACTCTAACAATGTTCTGAAATGCAAAACTCTGTCCCTCTCAGGAGCATCTATGCCTTGTTTGATGCAACCCATGTTTTTATTGGCCTTGGCAGCAGCTGCCTGGCATTGGTCGCTAAAGTTTATTGTCCCCAAGTCTTCCACATTAGTACGTTACCAAGTGTTTTACTGCTTAGCATATAGAATATCAATTCTTCTTTAGACTTTTTCTAGCTGTCACCATTTCACTAATGTAGCAATCACTTTAAGAAAACCTCTTCTGATTCATAGTATCTCAGTGTTTTACCTGGCTCCGGGTGACTGCTGCTCTGTATAGCATTGCTGCTGGCGTCAAGTGTTGACCTCCTCTGGTTGATCTACTCCCAGCTGCCCTTCCAGATGGGGATTCTGGGCTTGGGGGTCCGGGCAATGAACGAACAGGAGAGCATTCTGCACTCTGGCTCTCTCTACGAGCCTCTGCCTCCAGAGGGGTACAAAGCAGATCCGGACTGGAAGAAGATAAAGGATGTGGGTCACGTGGAGGTGGTTGGCTCTGAGGAGTTGGCTCAGGAGTCACAGCTGCCCTCAAGTTGACCATGTCCTTTGCTTTTCGGTAACGTGGCTTTCCCCGGCGACCTCGTCCTGGAGAAGGAGGCAGTTTCTGGCAACCAGTGGGAGTTGATGGAGACAAGACAGAGTCTCCTTTCGGGAGGAGGGCTTCAGATTTCAAGATGTCTGGTCTGTAAAGAAGAAACCATTTTCAAGACAGTATATAAAACTGATCTGCACTGTCCTATGTCTGTCTCGTAGCAGAAACGGAGCTAACTTTGACGAGTTACCTCTTTCCGTGTGGAGACAGTTTCTGTGGCACATTTCTTTTTTTAATAAGTTTTTCCATGGTGCTTGAAGGCCGGGGCTGTTGGCGCAGAATCGCAGGATACTTCTTTTCAATAATTTGTTCTCTCCTGCAAGCAGACAGGAACTTCAATGGTTTTTCATGTACAAAAAAACACTTTTACAATGTTAAAGAATGTCTCAGGTTTTCATTTGATGAACCTGTTCTTAAAGAGAATCTATCACCAATATATATACACAGTACAAACAAAAAGATATAAGAAAATGCTCACCAGAGAGTCTCCAGAAGTAACGATTCCTCCCTGCGCAAGTGCTGGATAACTCTCTCGATATATACACAGTGCCTTGCGAAAGTATTTGGCCCCCTTGAACTTTTCAACTTTTTGCCACATTTCAGGCTTCAAACATACAGATATAAATTATTTTTTTTTTGTGAAGCATCAACAACAAGTGGGACACAATTGTGAAGTGGAACGAAATTTACTGGATATTTTAAATTTTTGTAAGAAATAAAAAACTGAAAAGTGGGGCGTGCAAAATTATTCAGCCCCTTTACTTTCATCCAGAGTGATCATGGGCCTCTTGGCTGCATCCCTGATCAGACTTCTCCTTGTTTGAGATGAAAATTTAGAGGGACGGCCGGGTCTTGGTAGATTTGCAGTGGTCTGATACTCCTTCCATTTCACTATGATCGCTTGCACAGTGCTCCTTGGGATGTTTAAATTCAGGAAATGTTTTTGTATCCAAATCCAGCTTAAAACTTCTCCACAACAGTATCACGAACCTGCCTGGTGTATTCCTTGATCATCATGATGCTCTCTGCGCTTTAAACAGAACACTGAGGCTATCACAGAGCAGGTGCATTTATACGGAGACCTGATTACACACGGTGGATTATATTTATCATCATCAGTCATTTAGGACAACATTGGATTATTCAGAGATCCTCACTGAACTTCTGGAGTGAGTTTGCTGCACTGAAAGTAAAGGGGCCGAATAATATTGCACGACCCACTTTTCAGTTTTTTATTTTTTACAAAAGTTTAAAATATTCAATAAATTTCGTTCCACTTCACAATTGTGTCCCACTTGTTGTTGATTCTTCACCCCAAAAATTTTTTTTTTATATCTTTATGTTTGAAGACTGAAATGTGGCAAAAGGTTGAAAAGTTAAAGGGGGCCGAATACTTTCGCAAGGCGCTGTGTGCATATATATATTTTTTAACTAATAAAACTAAGATACTGATACCTATTATTTCCTTCTTAGCAGTTTTTATTTTATATTAGTAAAAATTATAAAGCACAATATAAGAGGGATTACTCTGCCTGCTTCCCAAACTATTTAGAATTATTTAGGGATTATTATTATTACTATTACTATTATATTTTTTAGGGATCCATCATTTTTAAGGATTATATAATGCTAGTGAGAATTTAAAGATTTTTTTAAATATTTTGATAATAAAGTTAAATTAAAAGTTTTTATATTTATATTTAATCACCTGTATCTAAACTGACAAAAAGAAAGGGATAGTAGTTAATGCTAGCTTGGCGATTCCAATGCAGCCCTGATGAAAGAAGTCGTGTGTTCTTCCGAAACGCGTTGATAGTTTTGTACTGGACAGGTCCCCGTAGTCTAGGTGACGTCACCTTAGCCCACCAGCTAGTTTGTATGTGTTAGAGACCTAAGCACCTCTAGAGGGTGTGACATCTCCTATTGTGACTGGTGCATCCTGTGTTATCTGTACACATTGGCTTCACCTTTCAGTGTAATCCTGCTTGTGCTGATAACAAGGAGACTACTGAAAAGCTTTCTCTACAGAACAGGAAGCATCAGACTATTACTAGGCCTAGTGGCAAAAGTGAAAACTGAAGGATTTAAGGAATATTTTTTTTTTAAATATTGATAGTGATATGAAGCATTAAAAATAAAAGCTAAACAAATTTTTGAGGAATTTTTGGTTAACACAAAAACATGAGTTAAACATTAGGTCATTTTTGATGAAATAGCCCCTTTAAACTGTAATCTATGAAAAACAGGCAAAACAGATCACTACCATTAAAAATTTCCATTGCTTCACATAGAAAATTCTCTGCAATGCACAGGTAGATCCATAAATCTGAGGACATGGACCGAGCTATTATTAAAGGGGTTGTCTCACTACAAGGATTGCTGCTTTTTATGTTAAAGATCTTGCAAAAACAAGTCACGTTGCAACATATGTCCATTAACAGTGTCCTACCTATTCCTAGAAATCCCCTCTTGTATGGGCTGCATCAACTCCTCAGGTCGCTATAGCTACAGACCTGTTCAATCTCTCATGATAGGCTGCCAGCACTGGTTGCTATAGCTACAGACCTATTCAATCCCTCATGATAGGCTGGCAGCACTGTTTGCTATAGCTACAGACCTATTCAATCCCTCATGATAGGCTGCCAGCACTGTTTGCTATAGCTACAGACCTATTCAATCCCTCATGATAGGCTGGCAGCACTGTTTGCTATAGCTACAGACCTAGCTTCTACTCCAGCCTAGTGGAGGCCAGTAAACACGCCCCTGAATTCAAAATGAAACCAAGAAAGCAGGACTGAGGTAAGAGAAATCAATGTAGTGAGACAACCCCTTTAAGGCAGAGCACTATACAGAACTATATTGGAGTAGAAATCAAAGGGATCTTCTCACATGGAAAATGCAGCTTAATCTGTAGACATCATGTTATAGATTGGGAGGAGCTGAGCGAACTGACATACATATTTGTGGGAAAAGATTCAGCAGAACTAGGAATTTGTTCACTTTAACCTCTGCTTATTCTGAGGTTAGGAGTCCTGAAGGCGGTCCTACTCAGTGATTGACAGGTCATAGGCATACTCATACAGAGAAGGCTGTCAATCACTGTATAGGACCCCCTATTGGGATCATAAGCTTAAAATAAGCAGAGGTTTAAATGAATAAATAACCAGTTCTACAGATTTTTTCCCACATGTGCATATTTAAATTTACTCAGCTTCTCCTGCTCTATAGAAACTGCCTACTAATCTGACTGTATAGAGCACAGGTGTCAAACACAAGGCCTGCGGGCCACATCCGGCCCGCGGCCTTGTGTTTTCCGGCCCACGATCTCCCTGACTGCAGAGTCAGTCAGTACAGGGAGAAGGCAGGAGGTATCATTTCCCTCCCACCTTCTCCCCTTGTATGTACAACGCTCGGTGAGCGCTGTACATAGGGCGTCGCAGGGGGCGTGACGCGCCGCTTTGCTCACGCCCCCTGTGACGCTGGGTCTCCCCGCCGGCAGCCTCTGCCGCCGAGGAGATCTCTGGGAGCTGCGTGCGGGCGTAAGCGGCGTGACGTCACGCTGCTTACACCGTACACAGCTCCCGGACCAGGCCTCGCTGCACGGACATCCAGCAGGTAAGTGACTTTTTTTGTTTTATAATATTAGGGGGCCTATATGGGGCATCTAAAATCGACTACTGGGGGACTATGGGCCATCTAAATGACTACTGGGGAGACTATGGGGCATCTAAATGACTACTGGGGAGACTATGGGGCATCTGACTACTGGGGAGACTATGGGGCATCTAAATGACTACTGGGGAGACTATGGGGCATCTAAATGACTACTGGGGAGACTATGGGGCATCTAAATGACTACTGGGGAGATATGGCATCTAATGATATGGGGACATGGCATCTAAATGACTACTGGGGAGACTATGGGGCCATCACCCTGACCACTGGGGGGACTATGGGGCCATCACCCTGACCACTGGGGGGGACTATGGGGCCATCACCCTGACCATTGGGGGGACTTTGGGGCCATCACCCTTCCCATTGGGGGGACCATGGGGCCATCATCCTGCCCCCTGGGGTGGACTATGGGGCCATCACCCGGACCACTGGGGGGGGACTATGGGGCCATCATCCTGACCACTGGGGGGACTCTGGGGCAATCTCCCTGGCTACGGGGGGGACTCTGGGGCCATCTACCTGGCTACTGGGGGTCTATGTGGCCATCTACCTGAGTACTGGGGGAGCTATGGGGCCATTTACCTGGCTACTGGTACTGGGGGGGCTATGGGGCATCTACCTGAGTACTGGTACTGGGGGGGGGGGCTATGGGCCATCTACATGGCTACTAGGGGGCTATAAGGGGCATCTACCTGGCTACTTTGGGGCTATATGGGGCATCTACATGTCTACCGGAGAATCTACCTGGCAACTGGGGGGCTATGTGGTGCATCTACATGGCTATATGGGGCATCTACAGGGGGGCTACATGGCTACCGGGGAATCTACCTGGCTACTGGGGGGATATGTGGTGCATCTCCCTGGCTAGATGGGGAATCTAGCAGGCTACAGCGGGGCTACAGGGGGCATCTACAAGGCTACAGGGGGACTATGTGGGGCATGTACCTGGCTACAGGGGGAATATGTGGGGCATGTCCCTGACTACAGGGGGGCTATGTGGGGCATCTCCCTTTCTATATGGGGCATATTACCTGGCTACAGGGGGCAAAAATACCTATCTACCTACATGGGCAGATATAACTGTCATCTACAGTGGGCTTTATACCCACTTATCTACCTACAAGGGTCATATATACCTATCTACCTATAGGGGGGGCAATATATTCTTCCTGGTGGCTCTCAAAGGGCTAATTATAATAGCAATACTGTACAAATGTAACAGTTAAGGAGAAATTCCATTTACACAGTTCTAAAATTATGTTGGCCCTTTAAGGCCCTTTTAACTACGGCGTGAGGCTGATGTGGCCCCCGGTGAAAACGAGCTTGACACCCCTGGTATAGAGGTTCCCTTTAAATAATGACCATAAGCAGTAAAGAAATTCCAATAACTTTTGTACATCACCCCTCACTTTTTTGCTGATTTTTGTTATTTTGATAATTAACTACATTGCTTTTTCTATATTCAGCATGGTGAGCCAATGACTACAAACGGCCAAACATCTGGCCTCCAAAGAAAGCTGAGCTGAGCCAAAGAGAGCTGAAAGGATAAGGCACTTTCCTAGTACCAATGCAATTTCACTCAAAAGATCATCATGGTCACAATGGTTGGACCCTGCTGTTCAGACATTGAGTGTCCTTTAAGTGGTTTTCCACCTCCAAAAAATTAAAATTGACCACATCTGTGTAAGAAAAAAATAAATAAAACAACATTAACACCTCTGCACTCACTACTGTTCCTGTGCTGCAGATACTGACCATGTCCCTCTGTCTCTGTGACTTCCCATTTGGTGGTTGATGTATGACCACGGGGGTCAATCAGTGACTTCAGCAGTCACATGTCGTTGCCTTGACATCATCACTCAGGCGGGGTTATGGTAGTAGAATGGCATGTGACCACTGAAGCCTCTCATTTGGCCACTGTGGCCACATGCCGACCACCAAACAGGGAGTAAACAACAGGGAACACCGCTGGCAGCTGCAGCACTGGCATGGCAGGGAGTGCCAAGGTGAGCATATATTTTATGTGTTATTACACAGCTCTGACCAATTTTTACTTTTAAGATGGAAACCCCCTTTAAGTTATCCCCTGGTTGGATTTCCCTGTTACCTTAGTAGCTCCCTTTCTTTCAGCTCCAGCTGCAGCATAAGAGAATTCAGCTCCACATACAAGGTGTTGGCTCTCTGTAACTTGCGCTCATAGTGTTCTCGAATATCCAGGGCATGTCTGTGAAGAAAGGGAACATGTAAATTTGCCACTGACCACCTAACAACCCATTTCCTGAAAGTCGGAACTCCGCCTGAAACCTGAAAATCAAGAGCAATTCAAATAGTGTTTTGAGGTATCCGTTAGGATATTGTAAAAATGTGTTCTGATGGATACCATGGCCAGACTGCGACAGGGCTATAGATTTCTACAGGGCAAACATAGTCCTAACTTTACTATGTCTGACCTATTTCGGGAACTTATCCCAACAAATACCATGAATGGGCTTACAAAACGATATGTGAATGGGGCGTAAGCACAAGCTTTGATGTTATCATTGCGCATGCAGGACATATCATCAATAAGGTGTAATAGGTTATTTATGATGAAATCTATAAGAAATGGACTCCAGTGGAAAGTGATTGGCTCCAAGGTCAGCTCAAAATGGAGCCTTCTTTTATGAGACCATTGGGGTCCTGTTGCATTAGGGGTCCTTATTGTGTCACTGCCTAAGGTTTGAGCTTCTGTGTACATTCTAAGTACTTTTGACTTTCAGGCTCCATATCTCACCATCCTCTACAGCTCTTAACATGAGGCTACCATCATTTTATAGACAATCATCTTCCCTATATCACACATCAGTTTGAATTGCAGCTATTTAGCATATACTTAGTTATGCAGATTCTTGTCATGTAACTGCATTGTTACTTTTTTGCTTCTAAAAACCATACATTTTTTATATTTTGTTAGTATTTTGTAAATCTCTTTTTGGCTTTCAGCTCTGCCTGAATCCTTCTGGGCTCTGGATCAGATTCAACCATGTCTCGACTGAAATCTGATCCCAGGTCTCTTCTACACGTTCCCAATGTTGGTGCAGACTGGTCGACTCACTTGGGTACAAGCAGCTTTTTCTTCAATTCTACCCACAAGGGTTCAATTGAGTTGAGGTCTGGGGACTGTGGAGGCCAATCCAGCGACTCTACTTCATTGTCATTGAACCATTCCTTCTCCAACCTTGACGTCTGCTTCTGGTCGTTGTCCTGCTGGACACTATGTCGCCCTCTTCATCCCCATAGTACTCGAATGTATGAAGTAACTCATCTTGTAGGACACTCACATAGAGCTCAGCATTGAGATCAACATCGATCCTGGTCAAGTATCCAACGCCTTTGGCTTTGAAACCTCCCTATATCATCGGGCTTCCTCCACCAACCTTGACAGTTTCTTCAATTTCTCGTCCATTAGTCCTCTTTTCCCTTGATTCTTCCAAACCCATTCGCACCCATCAGAGCCCGGTCTATTGACTTTCATCTCTTCGCTCCAAGTCACCTGTTTCCAATCCTCCATTTTTCGTACTTTTTTGCAAAATTGAGCCAATGCTTCTTATAACAAAATTGAAATCGAGGCTTCTCCCCCTTTTTTCGGGCCATCATTCCAGACCTGTGTAATGCGTGTTGCCCGGTGCTTGCATAGACGTCTGTGACCTCACTATTATGAAGTCTACGAGCCGCCTCCACTGCCGTGTTTGTCACACCAGACCTGATAGACCTTGTGATGAGCGACTGGTTGACTCTGATATTTTGCCTGGACGTCACCTCTTGGCTTCTGAATGGAAGGACTTCATTTCACATTCTTCCAGCTGTCAGGGCCTCACATGATACAATTTGGCAATTTTCTTGGCCCAGAGTCGCTATCGATGAGCTGGATGATGCTGCTTCTCTTTTCTTGGGAAATCTTCTTCATGGCTGCTCCTCAATTTGAACCAATGATCTTTTGCTTGGGATGCAACCTAATAAGACACTGAGCTTTTAGTGAATGTGAGATCAGGTTGTAATTTGTAGTTTACAAGAAGAAAAAGATTGTTCCACCATCAGGAGCAAAACAGTAACAATCTGCAGGACTAAGCATATGCTAAACAGTTGCAAGTCAAACTTTTGTATAAGATAGCCTAGCCAAGATGATTGTCTATGAAATGATCGGAGTCTCACATTCAATGCTGTAGTGGATGGTGGCATATGGAGCCTGAAAGTCAAAAGTTCAAAACATTGTTACCCTTTTGCTTGTCAGTGTAGGTCATATTTTAAACACTGTTGCAGGTCTTACCGGAGCTCCTCACGGCGTCGTGATATCAACTCCTCCTCTAGACGTTGCAAACAGGTCCCTTCGGATTTTATTTTCTCGAAATGAAGCCGCACCTCTTCCCGCCATTCCGCCTGAGAGAAGAGCATATCGAATGTTTGAATGCTACCGCTACAAAATAGACTATAATCTTGTGTACTGTTATATTTTATTATTAAAACTATAAGGAAATTAAGTTAGGACCTGTGCACGCGATGGATTTTTATGACGGTATCTGTGACAGGAATCCATACGATGGATTTACACTATGTGATTTTTGGCACAGACTAGTCCCATTCAATGGGGCTAATCAGCATTCTGTCTACCCAACACTACAAGCTATGC
Organism: Phyllomedusa bahiana; assembly: GCA_025379985.1. Taxonomy (NCBI): domain Eukaryota; kingdom Metazoa; phylum Chordata; class Amphibia; order Anura; family Hylidae; genus Phyllomedusa; species Phyllomedusa bahiana. The sequence continues at coordinate 29,659 of JAODAL010025770.1, read as the reverse complement.
TGTGGATTCTTATTAAATATTATGGGATATGAATTCTGTGATGAAATTTTCATGAAAATCCATCATATGAACAGGACTCTATTCCACTTAAGTTGTTATCAATGTTAATAGATGTGAATTTTTACACCTTGTAACCACATACATCACTTAATTGTAAGGAGTCACACAAACTATGGTCTATGTGGATGAGGCCATGGTTATATGTGGTGGACAATGACCACATGGTTCTTCTGGTGATACAGCCACTGGCCATTGCATGTCGACATGGTTTTGTCCACATCTGGCAGCTACAGTGTGGCCTATTTACCCTTGCAACTCTTAATCAAACTATTAATCCTAAATTGCACTTTACCCCTACAATGCTTCCAAGTAGCCCCAAAAAGCTGAATATAGCTAAAGGGGTTGGACCATGAATAAAAATTAACTTGTTTCCACAGAAATAAATATCTGAACAGTGGGACTCTGACCACCAAGCACCAAAATGGGGTTCCAAAACCCATGTGTGACTTCAGGTGTGGTTGCGTGTGAACAGTGCCGCTCTGTTCAATGGGACTGCTGCACTGGGCTATCTTTGGCAGTCCCCTAGACCCGTAGTGGAGCAGCAAATGTGACCACTGCTCCAGTCACACATGGGTTTCAGGATTTCTGCTCTTGTGATTGGTTGGAAATATATCTACCATCCTATGATCCAACCTCTCTTATCAGCATGTTAAGACAACCATCATGTAAATAAGAATTTCTATTCTCAGAGGTTTGTAGTCCATGCTTGATAAAGATGGATTAATAACATTACTAGAGTATGTTCATATGGGCCACATCCACAGTGGGTTCCAGGAAGCGGGCCCACTGTACAGTGTCGGTCTGTGATTTATGGGGCTCACCAATGGAGTTGACGCTTGGGGCCCAGCAATGAATTATACTCTGGGGCCCACCAGTGGAGTTGACTCTCATGGCTCACCAGTGGAGTTGATTCTTGTAGCCACCAGGGAGTTGACTCTTGGGGCCACCAGTGGAGTTGATTCTTGTAACCACCAGTGGAGTTGACTCTTGGGGCTCACCAGTGGATTTGTCTCTTGGGGCGCCATAGTGGAGTTGACTCTTGGGGCTCACCAATGGAGATGACTCTTGTACCTGACTTCATATACCTGTTGTTTTCTGCTGCTCTTCCTCTGCCTTTCTCTCCAAAAAAAGCGGCCACGCCCAAAGGCCCACCGGGGGTTTCCCCTGCTCACCTGTGGGTTAATCTGAGCCTGCCGCTGTATAAAATCCACAAAGAAAGATGCACTCCAACTGGTGTCAATTTTTGCGTGCAAGTTTTATACAGCAGGTCCACAGTAGAGAACTTGCTGCAGACCCAACCTAACTGAATGTACGATATACATAGGCCCAGTGAATGACAACAAAGGGTGCAGAGGCTGCCGTCACCCCAATGTCCACTCTGCCACATAATAAGACACCAGTGTTATAAATTGCACCCCAATACCTAGGCCAAGAGGGTAACATCAAGGGGTGAGAAATCTTCTATCAACCCAATGTCCCCTCTGCCAAGAAGACACCAGTATTATAAATTGCACTCTTATACCCAGGCCCTACGGGGTAGCAACAACAGGTGTGGAGGCTGCCATTACTGCAATGTCCCCTCTGCAATGTAAGTTGACACCAGTTTTATAAATTGCACATGGTCGAAGGGGCCTTGTTACAGGTTTTGCACTATGGAGCTATTACCACCCTATTACCACTATGGAGCTATTACCACCCTATTACCACTATGGAGCTATTACAAACAAAATATTTTTTTTTTCAGTTGATAATATAATTCACAGTATATTGCAATTCTTTAGCTCACATCAGCAACCCCAGCTATATTTCCTATACGAAATTCATTATTAAAATATCCATTTAAGAATTGTGAGAAAAAACAGAATTTCGGTAAAATATAGAAAATGTGTGATCATATTTTGGATTAGATTAGGATTATATTCCTAGGATTATAGAAGGATTTAGGATGAGTGTGATTAGTAAAACTCTGTTAGGTGCGGAGCCTGAATCTATGTTATGGTCCAGGGTAGTATTTGTGAAGACCACCAGAATTACCTTATTTAATTATTTGGGTGAAAGAGAAAAGTCACCTCTGTAAAAGTGGGTTGGTTTCTGCATCTAAAAGGAGAACAGAGGAATGGGACATTTTAAGGGCTTTCTTATCCAGGCTCCGTTACTAGTAATGGTTGGTCTTCAGATCTTCCGGTGCACATTATAAAGTGTATACAACTAGATTTGGAAGAAAAAAATGTACATAATATTTAGCAGAGGCCATAATAGCAATGGAAAGACAGATAGGAAGCTTGTGGTGGTAATTTATGTAATTGGATGACGAGTATATAGACTAATTCTAGTGGCCAGTGAGCAGTATACAAAATAATGCCCATTAAAGTGGCTAATCATTATTTATACTCCTCCCGCCATCGACCTTGAAGATGTCCTTGTTCTCCTGACACCAGTGGGCCATTTGAGACTACTGACTTACCTGTGATTGGAAATAAGTTTCCTGTGGGGTAGATAACACATCGGCAGAAGCAATATCTAGGTGCAGAAGAATTTGCCTAAATGAAGGCCGGTTCCGTGGTTTGCTATTCCTAAGAGAGAAGATAGCAAACGTTGGGCAATAAATTACACAAATACATTGATAACCACACCTCACCACATTGATTAGCTTTAAACATGTAGGCAGAGGTAAAAAAGACTATTACCAAAAATGTTGACTTTTTTCCTGCTTGTGTACACAAGTTTCCCTAGGTTACTAACCTTCTCTCTCTGCTCTAGCGGTGGTCTGGATGATGACATCACTCCATGCTGTGTCTTTTCAGCACCACACGAGCTTTTTTATTTTTCTTATTTACAAACTTTAACCCTTTAGAGCTCTGTAGCCTTATGTCCTGCTTAAAACCCCTCTATAACCAAGCCCCTCTAACGGGCTCAGCTAGGATTAGCAGAGCTGATATGTCAGCCAATGCTGTAGAACCGCCCACAGCCTTAACAGGAAGTGGGAGCCTGAAGCTGCCTGTGAAGAGCAGGCTCTGTGAAATAGCCAGATGATAAAACCTCCTTAATGAGAGGCAACAAAGATTTGCAGGTGAACACCTAAAAAACCATGGAGCCATTAACAAACAGTGAAAACTACTTGTGAACACTATGCAGCCTCTCATTAAGCTAACTGGAGATCCCTGGTGGGGTGCTGCACTATCAAAAACAAAAAAATATCATGGAAAAGGGGTAGAAAATCAATCCTATTTATTGAAATCCAATTTTAAAAAAGTAGCACAATATGCAAGAAGCAGTCACTGTTTACGCGTTTCGAGCCATAGGCTCTTGATCATAACACAGACTGAGACATAGAAGCCATATTTTAAATGCCTAGTGTGTGGCTACCTGATACTAGGCATTTAAAAGATGGCTTCTATGTCTCAGTCTGTGTTATGACTAAGAGCCTATGGCTCGAAACGGGTAAACAGTGACTGCTTCTTGCATATTGTGCTAAGATTTTTTAAATTGGATTTCAATAAATAGTATTGATTTTCTACACTTTTTCCTTTTTGCTGAATATTTTTTTCTTTTGGACATTGGCATCTCCTCTTCCACTTCCACCTCTGCAAGACAGGGGAGCTGGCTATTCCTTTTTTCTATTTTGGGGTGCCACACTATGACTATGCCGAAGCCAAACCGTGTGTTCTTACCTTAAAAAATCTCATCTCCATGCTGCAGAAAACCATCCGCGAAGAATCTGTTTGGAAATTGACTGGCAGAGGGGGTTGTTGCGGATTTTCTCCATCAATAGCAAAAGTTTATTGTTTGCAGATTTTGCGGCAGAAGTGCTGCAGCCCATCAGCAAAATCAGCAACGTCAGCAACAGCAGATCTGTTGCACATTGATATTTTTTCTATTTTACATTAGCATAATCCACTCCAAAGTTCGTGATAGCACTGCAATAAAATCCGCATGATTTGGTGCAGATTTGCCACTGCAGATTTACTTGCAGAAATGCTGCAGATTTTCTACTGCAGACAAGTCAAAGCTTTTCATCCCATATGTAAGGATCCTAACAGAAGATCCATTGAACCAACGCTGAGCAGACAGATCCTTCATACCCAGGCCTCTGCCCAAAGTATCGTGATTCCATTCCTGGGCATTGTAGTAATTGTTATGACTGCAGAAAGCGTCATTAATCCCCCTGAGTACTAATTAATGTCCATGGGTAGGGAATAATGTGTCATGGAATTGTCTCTATGTAAAGCGTTGATTGTTCAATGTAAACCTGTTTATCCTTAGTCCTAACAGCAGCACAATAATGTTTTTTTCTTGCCCCTGTGTATTAGTAGGATAGATGATGTACTTTAAATAACTTTAATTAACTAATTCATAAATTGTATCCTTTTATTAATCCTCTAGCATGTAGATTATAACACAACCAATTACTGATGGGGGTAAGGGGAAGCTTAGGCTGCTGTTAGGACTAAGAAGGAACAGATTAACATTAAAATGGTATTCTCACCATGCTGTCTTATAGAGCCTGCTTCTGATTGCCAGCTTCAGGCTCCCTTTTTCAGATCAGGCTATGGGTGGTTCTGTAGCAGTGATTTGCATATCAGCTCTGCTATTCCTAGTTGAGCCTGTTAGAGGGACATTGAAATAAACAGCAGGGCACAAGGCTACAAAGCTCAAAGGGTTAAAGTTGTTAGTAAAAAACATGAACAAGCTCCTGTGCTGCTGATTAGACACATCAGGGGGTGATGTCACCATCCTGGCCACTGCTAGAGCAGAGAGAGGTGGTCAGTATCCAGAGAAGTCTGGGTATACCAGCAGATCTTCACTAGCTCTGAAATAAAATCAGAACAGCAACGTATTTGGTTATAGTCTTTATTTACTTTTCCCTACATGTTTAAAGTTAATCATTGTGGTAAGAAAACTTTAAAAATCAACAATTTCTTTATGTCCTACAGCAGCACAATAATTAGGATTTATCAAGAAGTAATCCCTTAAGAGGGTCCTTTTGAACCCCAGAATTAAGGAAGGTCCACCCAAAGCCCTCCTCTTAAATTGTATTTTTACCTAATGTTTAAGTTAACATAGTGGAAGAACTTAAAAATCAACAAAATTCTTATGTCAACTGGTGCAGCACAGAAACGACAGAAGTAATCCCTTAAGAGGGTCCTTTTGAACCCCAGAATTAAGGAAGGTCCACCCAAAGCCCTCCTCTCTAAGATTCTTGTATTCAACCTATAATGGTCAATGAAACTAAAGTGCGAGCTCAAAGAAGCTGCACCACAAAAATTCAGAGGAATCAACTGGTTGCCCAGCTCATGCAAACCACTAGTTTTGAATGGGTTCTAATAAGAGCAGGAGGGTCAAGACCTTGACTGTTGTTGGATGTGTTAAAGGGGTTTTGCCACTAAGTGAGTTGCTTACCTCTTATCTGGTTCAGGAGAAAAGATAAAAAAATCATGAATGCTGCAGTGGTGAGAGGGAGGGGGGTGAGCAGAGAGTGAGAAAAAAGGGAGCGTGGCCAGATCAGCTCCTGTCAGCTCCTCTGGTCGTGTCTAATGTAAAGTTTCAGGAAACTAAGGCTGACTGAGCCAGGCTGCAGCCCTCACAGGCTTCACTTTTTGTAATCACATATATTTAGACAAGTGATTAAATACCCATTTTGGAGGATCCCACATCAACATTACATCGTGGCAAAACCCCTTTAATCACCTCATTGATCCATCCAGGTCAATTGTCCTTTATACCTATTAAAAAACAGAATCAAAAGCTTCTCCTTGTCCGAAACTCACAAGCTCTGCTCAAGTAAATTTTTAAACACCTGGACACATCCAGAGAGTGCAAGTTAATCTCCTCTAAAGAGAGTTCAGGGTAAACACAGCAAAGGAACTCGTCTGATTGATGTTCTGGAGGGAACCTTGGAAATAATGATAGGCAGATAGCCTGTCCAAACTGAAGGGTTATAGCCTAATCTGCTATGGTCAGGGTCTGAAGCTCCCCAACTCTCTTAGATGGGGTGGTGTTCAGTAGGAAGGTGGCCTTGAGGGGCAGGAATCTATGATCCACTTGCTCTAGTATCACAAAGTGAAGTTCTCAATCCTCTCAAGACTACCAAAAGACAATGAGGACCTTTGACGAGGACTGCTAGTTTGCGTGCTTTGGCCAAAATATCAACTAATACCTGATGTTTGCTATTTTTTCAGGCTGCTGGGGGTTTGGGGCCTGTGATACTGGGGAACAGGGGGTGTCTGTATTTTGGTTGGGCACATGGAGTATGCTGGGCAACCCACTTGGTGGAATAGTATAGATGCCTTGACAAAGCGCTGTAGAGCGCAAAACGGTCGTCGGCGTTCTTATTGCCACCCATCCGAGATATTATGCTGCTTATTTTGGATTAAAGAAGTTTTACGCTATTGGTGAATGCCGCCTTTACTTCCATTCCTTTTCGTGGAATAGTATAGACTTTACCAACGGGATTTGAGCCTGGATTGTGCACCACACGTAACTGTATAACCGTCACCCTATAAAAGCCTTATCTACCCGCAATTGTAATACTACCCCCTCCCTTCCTGTTTAGTGGGTGTGTGAGTGGTTATTAATCTGCATTTTTGCCCTTGAGAGATCTCTACCATATGGTACATCTGCATACTGGTGTGAACTGGTTTTTATCCTATGTACACTTACATACTAAGCAAACACTCCCTTTATAGATAATAGGTGTGTAAGCGATTGTGCATCGTATTCTGCACCTGTGCAACTTCTTCCATGTGGCACTAGGGCTTTTTTTGCCTCCAAATATACATCAAAGGGCATTAGTTGATAAATTAATTGATTAATCTTATTAAAACTTCTATCTGTCCTACCAGTAGCCAAGGGCAGGAATACCACATTGTTGTGCTGCTATAGGACTTAAAGGAGAAGATGAATTCTATCACAATATATACAGGGGTCATATATTAGGTACAACCTCAGGATCACAAGCAATAGATTCTGGACTGAAATATAAAGGAAAGGGATCTTTAATAAGTAGCACTCACCAGCACTGCCGTAGTAGAAGCTTAAATCCGTCAGGACAGCTTGACGGTACAGGGAGATGTAGACTATTGCTGCCAACACCCCAAATAATAGCTGAGGAATCCACATCTTTATAGGGTATCTCCCCAGTCAGTAATTCCCAAAGCACCACACCAAAAGACCTACAGATAAAGCACAGGAAGAGAGAACACGGTTTATTATCTATGCCATAAAAATCAATGATTACCTTATAGTTAATATACATATGCTGTTAATTATAACATGTAATGACTTCATTGTCATACAACTAAACTCTGGAAACACAGTCAAAATTATCACCTAACATGCTACAAATACATATAAGGCCTCGTTCACACGGCTTATTTGCCCGCGGATTGGCGCCGTACTCCGCGCCGGATTTGCGCTTCAGTACGGCGCCAATCCGTCGCAGTAATTACGGTAATCCACTGCTCTCATAGAGAACAGTGGAATCCGTCGCTCCTCCCCGCTCGGCGAATCCGAGGCGGGGGGAGAAAGTGACATGCACATTATTTACGGCGCGTACGCATTGTCTATGGGGCCGGGGAGCGGCGCCCCCGCCGCGCTCCGGCCCCGCCCCCGTCCCGCCCCTTATTCACGCCGGATTTGTGAGCGCACAAATCTGTCGGGAATAAGCCGTGTGAACACGGCCTAAGAAGACTATACTGAAGACATTTTAGATGTTGGACAACCTCTGAAGGAAAGTACTTAAAAAGAACCTGTCACATAGATTATGTCCCCCTTGCTGAGGGCAGTACAAGCTAGTGACAGACCTGCTGTTTCCAGCAATGTGTCCACTATTCTGTAAGATGAAGGAGTTGTAGAGCATTTACCCCTCAAATCTTATTCATGAGCAGGTGTTAGCTCCACCCACCAAAGGCTAGCCACGCCCACTGACAGTTATTCACATGTTTCTACCTATTCAAAGTAATAGGTTTTGCAGTTGAGGTGGGCGGGGCTAGCCTCAGGTGGGCAGGGTATGAAAAAACAGACTCTTTCCATGACTCTTTTCTGGCTGAAAACTGCAGATTTGAGCATTAAATGCTCTAAAACTCCAGTATCTTACAGAATAAGGGACACAGCGCTGGAAACAGCAGGTCTCACACTAGCTTGTGCTGTCCTCAGCAAGGGGGCATAACCTCTGTGACAGGTTCTCTTTAAAGTGGTATTCCAATGTCAGATATATATGGCCATAAAGGTGTGACAGATACTGTACCACCTTAGGGACCTGCTCTTATATTGAGAATGAGGATCTCCTGACCCTCTGTCATTGGTCCTGATGTGGCCACAGTAAATGGAGAGGTGGCTGCACCTGGAGCCTCGCTACGTTCACTTCTATAGGAGTTTGGAGTACTGCCAGATAAGTCTACTAAGATATGCTATAAATGTCAGAGATGGGAATTTCCCTTTAAACCATTTGGCACTGCTTCACTATCAAATTAAGCTTGAAAGAATAAAACTTATTTAGTCTTGAGAAGAGATGGCTAAGGGGACACAGTATATAAATGGTTTCCACAAAAAAGATGGTGAAGGGGAGTTTTATGTCAAATAAACTCAAAAGACAAAAGCGTGCGACTTCCACCGAAGATCAAAAGGTTTAATCTCCAGAGGTGATAAGTCTGCTTTACCATAATAACTGTGAATCTGGGAAGTAGCCGCCTCAGGCACTGGCCAGGAACAGCTGAGGGCTTCAAAAAAGGCTTAGACGATTACTTATAACAAAATAACACATATGAAGTTGTAAAAAATGGTTAGAATGTTCTTCTGGTCTGATCATCATTTGCGATGAGGAGTGAAATTTTGTTTTTAAGAGAGGTCTGTTCATGCCTTATGGTTCCATATTTCTAGACCAATAGTGGGAAACAAGTTTACCCCTTCCATTATCCATATCTTATCCCTTCCCTTTGGTTGAACTTGCTGGACCTCTGTCTTTTTTCAACCATGCTAAATATGTAACTATGTATCAGTAGCAAAATTATCACAGTGATTTCAAAGCAACCTGTCACATTGAACAAACTATATGATCTGCAGGTAGCACGTTATACATATGTATAGAAAGATAGCTGTTAATCACTGATTAAGACCACCTACTGGACTTTTGAGCCTAGAAAGAACAGTGATTTTAACCCCTTAACGGAGTGACCCGATGTAACACAGGGAATGTCTGTACAGTCAGCCCTGGGGACCTAGATTAGCCATAGGGCTATCTGCATAGTAAGCCTGCTGTCAGGACACACTGTGTGCTGTCCTGACTGCTTCCTGTGTCAGTATGACACATAAGGTAATGTATTAGCATATATGAATATGCTAATACATTACTAAGTGTAAAAAAAGTGTTAGTTATCCCTGAATAGGATTAAAAAAAAGTAAAAGTGTGAAAAAAATATAAAATGAATAATAAAATAAAAAATATTTAATAAAAAAGTTATTGTGCATATCGTACATTACACTAAAAAAACCTCTACACATATTAGGTATCTACCCGACCGTAATAACGTGTACAATTTGCCTAACAGTTTATTTAGTGTGAAATCTGAATGGTACAAAAAAAAATCAAAAACAACTTCAACAAAAATGTTTTTTTTTTCAATTCTGCAGTCATTTATTTGTAAACTCAAATATTGCCCCCCGAAAATAAGTCATCAAACAACTGCGTCACTTAAAAGATAAAAAAGTTCCGACTGTTGAAATGCATGAAGACAGAAACTACAAAATGTAGCTGCTTCATTAAGGCCTTTTCAGGCCTGGGGCTTAAGGGGTTAATCAATAAGTTACACAGTTTTCTCATAAAACTATATATCAATCTGCTCAGCTCATTACGCTTTCTACTACGGTGCTGGTAGATTTAACAGCAGTTTCATGGTGATAGGTTCTTTTTAAACTCTCCAGAGAACTGTAATTTTAAATGGTCAAATATCACAGAATTTACTGAATTTACTCTATTGCCATATATTTATAACATGGCTGTATTTTCTCTTTAAGTACAAAGTACACATATGAACATGCATGCATAAAAATTAGGAGAGATTAAGAGACAGTGTTGGACTGAGGTGTCTGGGGCCCACCAGTGGAGTTGATTCTTGGGGTCCACCAGTGAACATGATTCTTGGGGCCCAGCAGTGGAGTTGATTCTTGGAGCCCACCAGTGGAGTTGATTCTTGGGGTCCACCAGTGGGGTTGATTCTTGGGGTCCACCAGTGGGGTTGATTCTTGGGGCCCACCAGTGGGGTTGATTCTTGGGGCCCAGCAGTGGAGTTGATTCTTGGGGCCCACCAGTGGAGTTGATTCTTGGGGTCCACCAGTGAAGATGATTCTTGGGGCCCACCAGTGGAAATGATTCTTGGGGCCCACCAGTGGAGTTGATTCTGGGTGCCCATCAGTGGAGTTGATTCTTGGGGCCACCAATGGGGTTGATTCTTGGGGCCCATCAGTGGAGTTGATTCTTGGGACGCACCAGTTGAGTGGATTCTTGGGGTCCACCAGTGAACATGATTCTTGGGGCCCACCAGTAGAGTTGATTCTTGGGGCCCAACAGTAGAGTTGATTCTTTGGGTCCACCACTGGAGTTGATGCTTGGGGCCCACCAGTGGAGTTGATTCTTGGGGCCACCAGTAGTGTTGATTCTTGGGGCCCACCAGTGGAGTTGATTCTTGGGGCCCACCAGTAGAGTTGATTCTTGGGGCCCACCAGTAGAGTTGATTCTTGGGGCCCACCAGTAGAGTTGATTCTTGGGGCCCACCAGTAGAGTTGATTCTTGGTGCCCACCAGTAGAGCTGATCCTTGGTGCCCACCACTACTGTTGATTCTTGGGGCCCACCTGAAGTGTTGATTCTTGGGGCCCACCTGAAGAGTTGATTCTTGGGGCCCACCGGAAGAGTTGATTCTTGGGGCCCACCGGAAGAGTTGATTCTTGGGGTCCACCAGTGGAGTTCATTCTTGGGGTCCACCAGTGGAGTTCATTCTTGGGGCCCAACAGTACGGTTGATTCTTGCGGCGCAGCAGTGGAGTTCATCTTTGGGGTGCAGCAGTGGAGTTGGTTCTTGGGGCCACCATACAGCTATTGTACATGACCGTACATACTGCACATGACTCCTGCACGCCTTTTCCCCCTTTAAAGCATGCCCCGGAGCCCACTGAGGGTTTTCCTTACTACCCTGTGGGAAAGTCTGAGCCTGTTAAGAGGTATTCATCAGGCAGACATTTTTTGTATTCAAAGTTAATACTCCAGAAATAAAAGACTTCAGATGAGCGTTCCCTACATTAAACAGAAAACACTAGCTAAAATTCAATTCCAAAGCAAAAGTAAGGTCACTTTTATATGCAAAAAAGATTGTTGCCTTATTCACTTACAAATGTTGCACAGTCTCTATGGCATGACTGTCTGTGCTGTCTGACCAGCGTCCAATAACTTCAGTTACAAAATTACTTTTTAAGGGTTCGTAGCACACACTGCTTTTTTGGAAAAAGCCCACTGAGATTTTTTGAGCTAAAGCCAGCTGTGGTTATATTGAAAAATCTGATGTGGAATCCAAGACAGGAATCAAAGGTAATAAGACTTATTTCTTCCAAGAATTTTAACGTTGCAGAGGCAGTTTTCACCTCTGAGTAGCACGCGGTTTAGCCCCATTTTAATGTGAACATTCTGCTTCACGCCTGCCCAGAGTAGATTCCCAGCATAATCTGCTTCAAAAAATGCACCACGGATTTGGAATCTGTGGAGTAGAAAATCCGTGTTGTAAATCCCAGTGTGAAGCACAGTGAGGTGGCCTATTCACATGGACTTTAGCAGAGGCGTAACTTTAAGCTCTTGGGCCCTAGTTCAAAAAGTGAAAAGGGGCCCCCCAGTTACCATGTGCCATTTGCAATACTAGTGTCTTCTTATGTGGCAGAAGGGCTTTAGGCCCCCTTAGGCTGCAGGGCCCGGTTGCAACTGCTACCGCTGCACCCCCTGTAGCTACGCCCCTGGACTTTAGTATGGAATCTGATGCAGACGTTAAAATCCGTCATGTGAACTAACCCTAAGTCCTTTTGTGTTTTCCATTCCTTCTGAATCCATTTCTGGCTTTGGCTCCAAAAAACTCCAGGGCCGCGTGTGAGACCACCCTTATATGAGGTCTCCTGTAAGGTTTTAGACAACCCTCTAACTGTAGGATAGATAACCACGCTGAATTCATTTCCCTCCTTACGTCTGTTGGTTCATTATAACTTCTGGGAGAAAGTGGCTCAATAAGTCAAGGGTGTGAAACAGATGATCATTTATGATCTCACCAGCGGAGAAGCTGCAGGGAAAATCCTTGCTGAGTGCTTTGAGTGACTTTGTGTGACATAAAACCCATTAGGATAACAAAGAAGATGCGCTCAATGATTCCACTCTCTCTTGTGCAGGGTCAGTAGGACAGCTCTCCTGGGGACAGGCAAAATGCAGCTGCTATATGGATTAATTGCTTGCTTTTAGCATTACCTATAACCTCTAACTTGAATGCAGGCAGACATGTTGGGATGCAACGACTGAATGTCTGGAAACCCTTCCCTATGCTTATCCAATGACACAAAATAATGGCAAACATATTACTACAGCATCCGCGATGACTCTCTCTCTCTCTCTACATATATCTCACTATGTGTTCGGCTACATGATGGCTGTAGTATTCTGTAAATGTATATAAATGAAATATATAACTCCATATACACAAATGTATATACAATGGTCCCTCAAGTTACATTGGTCTTAGCATGCAATATTTTCAACATACAATAGTCTTTCCTGGGAAATTGTATGTTGAGTGTGGTTTTACCATGCAATGTCACAGACACTGCTGTTCATGTGATTGATGGGAGATCCGGCCAATTATCATAAACATTTTACTTGTAAAACCTCTGTATTAGTGCAGTGTGTACAGTGATTGGCGCCTAATACAGCGTCGCTCCATTACAGTGCGGTACTACATGTCCTGTACTGCTCTTACATGTATTAGTGAGATGCATGCAGTGATTGGTGGTCTTTAGCACCTCTCTACAGTATAGTGCGGTACTACATATCCTGTACTGCTCTTACATGTATTAGTGAGGTACATGCAGTGATTGGTGGTCTAGTAGCGCCTCTCTACAGTACAGTGCGGTAGGGGTGGCAGGTACAACCTACATTACCTTTGGTAAGCAATTTAACCACTATACTGTACCTATTATGATCTGAATGAATTATTCATTGGGATGTTTCTTCCCTTATACTATACCACTACACATAGATGTAGTATATCATCACGCATGGTCCCTGTGGAAGGTATCAGAGACATAACTTATATGATGTAAACTCTGCTACTATATCTATGTGCATGGTGTTTAACAAATTTGACTCATAGTTCTGATTATTGTATGGCACCTTAGGCACGGTATATTTGGTCTTATACCACTATATATATTCATGAGGATTTGTACCTTGCCGATTACTGTCGGATTTTTCAATAAACACTAATTTTTGTAACTATGTATTTTAACTAATATGAATAAAGTAACTTTGATATTTTATCCTACACTCTCTGGTTCTTTTTTGGATTAGTCAATGCTTATTTGGAGAGGGGAGTTATCATGATAAGGGGTCGACACTTAATCTGGCCCTACTCTAAGAGCTTCTCTGGAATAAATTATATTTGGATAGTACAGTGGTGCTACATGCCCTGTACTGCTCTTATATGTATTAGTGAGGTACATTCAGTGATTGGCGGTCTAGTAGTGCCTCTCTATAGAACAGTGCAGTACTACATGTCCTGTACTGCTCTTACATGTATTAGTGAGGTACATGCAGTGATTGGTGGTCTAGTAGCGCCTCTCTACAGTGCAGTGCGGTACTACATGTCCTGTACTGCTCTTACATGTAAAAGTGAGGTACATGTAGTGATTGGCGGTCTAGTAGCGCCTCTCTTCAGTCAAGTGTAGTACTACATGTCCTGTACTGCTCTTACATGTAAAAGTGAGGTACATGCAGTGATTGGCGGTCTAGTAGCGCCTCTCTCTACAGTACAGTGCGGTACTACATGTCCTGTACTGCTTTTACATGTATTAGTGAAGTACATGCAGTGATTGGCGGTCTAGTAGCCCCTCTCTACAGCACAATGTGGTACTACATGTCCTCTACTGCTCTTACATGCCAGGATGAGCGGCTCCTTTGGGCACTAGGTGAGTGCCCCATTTTCTGGTACATTGTGTATAAAGTACATGACCCATAGAAGCTCCTGTCCTCATCATAGAAAGTGATTTCCAGCTTCCAGCAGCTCTTTCTGATGTTATCTGGATGCGCTTTTTTCTGGATTAGTTACCTGCCTAATGACCTGGGACCTGGACTGGTACCAATTATTACAGTATGTGGCAGAAACTCTGTACGAATGCCTTCCTATATATTGGATGAGGTTTTGATGCGTTTTTTGATGAGGTTTTCAACATTGTTTTCACCAATACAAATTATCAGCCAGGTCAAGAACTGTGCCGAAAAACGCTTAAAAAAACACGCTGAGAAACGCACCTCGGTTCAGCCCTGAAATGCTTCAAGAATTGACGCTTCTTTTTCAGCGCCCAAAAAAGCTTCCAAAGAAGCGCCTAAAATGCGTGTAAAAACCTCATCGTGTGTGAACACTGTTTTACATAGGAGTCAATAGAAATTAACTATGGGCATTTTGGAGGTGTTTTGGATGCTGTTTTGGGAGGGGAAACGCTCTGAAAACGGCGTCAAAATCAGCAGTGTGAACATACTCTAAGACTGAGGCTCCTAACAGAACCTCTGATGCAGATGTGAACCTGGCCTCACACCTGTGTCCAAGAAAAGTATAAGGTCTGATTCACATAATTTCCTTTAGTAGCCTTTGTTGTAGATCAAAAAGGAAGGAAAAGAAAGCGCAGCATGCAGCGCCATTTTTTCCCCTTCAAAACATGGATTACATGTCAGAAGTCCCAAGGGAGCCCATTATAGTCAATGGTGTTTGTTAGACGCCTTTGGTGTCCATCTTGAAACAGATAATTATTTTCATTTTTCTGCTCCTATGATGGAAAAGAAATAATAACACGGATGTGAACCAGGCCTTAGATGATACGGCGGAAAATAGGCTAGGATGCAATACTACCAAACAGCCTGTAGATGGTGCAGTGAGCTTGATTCTACAGTAGGATCAGTACAGGCCACAGATAGCGGCAGCATAGACTCACATGCATGGCTTATTATGCATATCATGTTTTTATGCTACATATGCCTTAGGCCTGTCTAGGCGGTTAATCATGTAACTTTGCAGTGATTGCTGTGCTTATATCTATTTAAAGAAACAGGGCTAGGAAAGGTAACTTAATGTATTTACCATGTAACTATATATAACGTCACATATAGAAATACTTGTTCTGCTCATACTCGTTATTTTTCCTGTGATTTTCTGCATTAAGGCCAATAGTGAAGCATATAGGACACAAATAGCAGCAGAGCATGTGCTTAGAAAAGCTGGTGCATTGGTTTTCAGCCAGTTTCTCTCAAAATGGCACATGCAACTGATTTACTGATGCACAAGAGCGTGGCAAAAAGGGGGCAGGGACAGCAGTTACATCAGGCCTTGGATCCTAGGGGAGCCTAATGACGCTAGTATTATAGGTGACAGATGGTAGGTGGGTGGTGACCTTCAACAGATTTTGCATTTGGGCCCAGGAGCTTCAAGAAATATCTCTAGATGTCTATACTGGAGTATATACACGGTTGAGTCACAGTATTATGGCTACTTGCTACTTTTGAATTGGACAGAAGGCAACCCATTAAGGAAGTTACGTGTGGTGAGCTGGCTTGGTGGGTATATAAGGTGTGTGATAGGCTGTCTGCTCATATATCTGCCGGCCCAGGAGATGTCTGGAGCTAGACGCACAGGGAACCTGGTGAGGTAAGTGGCTTTTATTATTACCTGGCTACAAGGCGGCACTACCTGGCTGTAAGGGGCATCTACCTGGCTATAAGGGGCACTACCTGGCTACAAGGGGTCGGTACCTGGCTACAAGAGGGCATCTACCTGGCCACAAGGGGCAGTACCTGGTACAAGAGGGCATCTACCTGGCTGTAAGGGACATCTAACTAGCTATAAGGGGCACTACCTGGCTACAAGTGGACACTACCTGGCTACAAGAGGGTTTCTACCTGTCTGTAAGAGGCACTACCTGGCTACAAGGGGGTACTACCTGGCTACAAGGGGGCGTCTACCTGGCTGTAAGGGCACTACCTGGCTACAAGAGGGCATATACTTGGCTGTAAGGAGTACTACCTGGCTACAAGGGGGCATCTACCTGGCTATAAGGGGCACCACCTGGCTACAAGGGGGCATCTACCTGGCTACAAGTTGACACTACCTGGCTACAAGGCGGCATCGACCTGTCTATAAGGGGCACTACCTGGATAAAGGGGGCTATTACCTGGATAAAGGGGGCTACTACCTGGCTATAGGGGGCACTACCTGGATAAAGGGGGCTACCACCTGCCTATAGGGGGCACTACCTGGCTAGAGGGGGAAACAACCTGGCTTTCTTCCAGAGCCGTTATGCAGTTAGGTGGAGTGGGTGTGGCTTTTTTGAAGGGGCGTGGCACACCAACAAGATTGATGTGATCATGCAAATTTTTTTTTGCCGCGCGCCGTCCGTTCGAATCTCCCACTTTCCTGCTTTCAAAAGTTGGCAAGTATGCCCTAGTGCGTATGAGGCCCTCGGGCAGTTGGATGTCACTGCACCTCTGCTAAGGCCGTGTTCACACGGCGGATTTGTGAGCCGGATTGCGCTCGCAAATCCAGAGTGAATAAGGGGCGGGATGGGGGCGGGGCTGTCATTATCTACGGCGCGTACATGCCGTAAATAATGTGCATGTCACTTTCTCCCCCCCGCGGCGGATTCGCCGAGCGGGGAGGAGCGATGGAATCCACTGTTCTCTATGAGAACAGTGGATTACCGTAATTACTCCGACGGATTGGCGCCGTACTGCAGCGCAAATCCGGCGCCAATCCGTGGACAAATAAGCCGTGTGAACGAGGCCTAACCGTACTGTGTATGGGGCCCCGGACCAGATGGATGTCACTGCACCTCTGCTAACCCCACTTTGTATGGGGCCCTGAAGCAGACGAATGTTATAATGCAAATATTATTGTCGATTTTAACTTCCCCATTTAAATGGGTTGTCTCACTACAGGGATTGCTTTTTATGTTAAAGATCTTGTAAAAACAAGTCACTTTGCAATATGTGTCCATTAACAGTGTCCTACATATTCCTAGTTATCCCCTCTTGTATGGGCTGCATCAACTCCTCAGGTCACTATAGCTACAGACCTGTTCGATCTCTCCTGATAGGCTGCCAGCACTGGTTGCTATAGCTACAGACCTGGCTTTTACTGCAGCCTAGTGGAAGCCAGTAAGCACGTCTCTGAATTCAAAATAAAGCCAAGAAAACAGGACTGAGATAAGATGAATCAATGTAGTGAGACAACCCCATTAAGTCAACTGGTAAATTCGGCAACCAGTCTACAACATTAGTTGACAAGCTGTGGATTTAAAGGGGTTGTCTCACTACAAGGATTGCTTTTTATATTAAAGATCTTGCAAAAACAAGTCACTTTGCAATATGTATCCATTACCAGTGTCCTACCTATTCCTAGATATCCCAGTCTTGTATGGGCTGCATCAGCCCCCCAGGTTGCTATAGCTACAGACCTGTTTGATCTCTCCTGATAGGCTGCCAGCACTGGTTGCTATAGCTACAGACCTGTTTGATATCTCCTGATGTAGCATGCAATGCATATGTGCACCAAGCCTAACATCTACATCACAGTTCAGCATGGATATCTTCCAAATTTTTTCTGCAATGTTTGGGTGAGATTTTACTGCAATTACAGCAGAGAGTGGGCCTCATTTATGAAAACCGTCAAAGCATAAGACTGTCCTTGTTGCCCATAGCAACCAATCAGAGCTCAGTTTGCTGTGGAAAAATGAAAGGTGAGCTCTGATTGGTTGCTTTGGGCTCTGATTGGTTGCTATGGGCAACAAGGACTGTCTTGCACATAGACATTTTTCATAAATGAGGCCCAGACATAAAATCTGCATTATGCAGTATCTGCCCTGTGTGAACATATCTTACATGTATTATAACTGCTGTCAACTTTGGGAGTAAATTATTTGCATGTTTTGTGCAACTTAAGTATACTCTGAAATCTGTAAGGAAGGGACGATTCACACTACGTTTCTGTCTTACATCAAACATATACATTTCGACACCAAAAAAAAGTACAGGAACATGTAGCTTTACAGACCCACAGCCACAGGCTATAATGGGTCTAATGTAAGGTCACAGGGGCGTGCCTTTGACTCCATTTGTGTGCATACACCATTTTCTTTTTAGGTTCAGAAAAGCGTATTGTAATACACTATTCTGTCCTGCAAAAAACCTATATACTATGATAGGGGATGTTCACACAGCATCTCTCAGTCCGTATTTTGGGGCGTAATTGTGCTGCAATGCGCCCTGGAATACAGCTTGTAACTACGGTAATCATAGCTCTCATAGGGCACTATGAATTACCTCTATCTTCCCTGGCGCGTATTTTGTTTACGCAACGGGGATGATGGAGGTAAATGAGATTTTTATTACTTTCTGCAAAGTCAAAAGTTTCCATGTATTTCATTAGTATTTGGTAGCATTGCCCTTACACTGTATGACTTGATAAAACAGTTCAGATATCCTTCCACAAGCTTCTCACAATAGTTGGTAGGAATTTTGGCCCATTCCTTCTGACAGAACTGGTATAACTGAGCCATGTTTGTAGTTCGCCTTGCTCGCAACTGCGTTTTCAGCTTTGCCCATAAATTTTCAATAGGATTGAGGTCAGGGCTTTGTGGTGGCCACTCCAAAACATTTACTTGGTTCTCCTTAAGCCACTTTGTAACCAGTTTGGCAGTAGCTTTGAGTCATTGTCCACTTGGAAGACCCACTTCCACCCAAGCTTCAGCTTCCTGGCTGATGTCTTGAGATGTTGCTTCAGTATTGCCACATAATCTTCTTTCCTTATGATGCCATATATTTTGTGAAGTGCACCAGTCCCTCCTGCAGCAAAACAACCCCACAGCATGATGCTGCCACTCCCGTGTTTCACAGTTGGGATGATGTTCTTAGGCTTCCAAGATTCTCCCTTTTCCTTCAAACGTAACAATGCTCATTATAGCCAAACAGTTCAATTTTAGGTTTGTTAGATCACAGGACATCTCTACAAAAATGCAGGTCTTTGTTCCTGTGTGTATTTGCAAACATTCCTCTGGCTTTTGTGTGTTTCTTTCAGAGTAATGGCTTCTTCCTGGCAGAGCAGCCTTTTAGCCCATGTTGATACAGTACTCGTTTCACTGAGGATAATGACACAATCTTACCAGCTGCCGTCAGCATCTTCACTAGGTCTTTTGCTTTTGTTCTTGGGTTCATATGCACATGTCGGACTAAAGCATGTTCATCTCTGATACATAGAACCCGTCTCCTTCCTGAGCGGTATGATGGCTGGACATTCTCATCTTGTTTGTACTTGCGTATACTTGTTTGTACAGATGAACGAGGCACCTTCATGTATCTGGAAATTGCACCCAAGGATGAACCAGACTTGTGCAAGTCCACAACTCTCTCCCTGTTATCTTGGCTGATTTCTTTACACTTTCCCATGATGTTACACACAGAAGCAATGTGTTTCTGGTGTGCTTTAAAATACATCCACAGGTGTGTCTCTAATTAACTCAGATGTGGACAATAAACCAGAAGCTTCCAAAGATATAACATCATCATATGGGCTGTTCTAGATTGTTTAAAAGCAGAGTAATCCTAGTGTATGTAAACTTTTGACTTTGCAGAAAGTAATAAAAATGCCTTAAAAAAATTCTCTCTCATTATTCTGGCATTTGGCGAATATAAATAATTTTGGTTCCTAATTGACCTAAAACAGGGAAGGTTTATTCTGATTTCATGTCAGATAGTGAGAAAAATATGATATGTGTCTTTATATATTGTGTATGTAAACTTCTGGTTTCAACTGCACATGTTAAAATATCATAGACATAGACAATAAAATGTATACCTTTTGATACTTTTTTAGGCATACGTTGTGATTAAAATAAAAGTTTCCCTACAATGTATATTAAAAACATACACATTGAACAATATGGGCGACATGTCCCAATACGAATGTACCATTGTTTTGGTGTATTTTGCGGCAAAAAAAACTGTTGACGTCCTATTCTCTATGTACATGAACTGTAGTATGCCAAAACTAGGCGCATTATACTCCAAGCACGACACATTTGAATACACCTAAAGTAGGCACATTAAATATGCTAGCAATGATATACTATGCGCCTAAATTATGCTATGCACCTAGATAGGCGCATCAATTATACTATGCACGGTAGACCACACAACAGATTTTTGACAGGTTTGTTCATTCAGGTGCACTTTATACTGATTTAATGCATCTTGAAACTAGCATGGCGGCGGTTCTTTTCAGACATGTCGCCCTATGTATCACCACTATATGGACCTTGTGCCAGTCCCTTCCTGAGATTCATCTAAATAGAAAAGTGGCCTATGAGACTCGTTAGTCATTAATATGTGCAGAACTATAGCTATGGCAGCTGCTATGGGGCCCAGAGGTTGAAAACATTGTTCTTTTTTGTAGGGAACAAGTACTTTTTGGCTTTCTGCTCTCCACCAGTACTATGTGGTTTCCCTGATATATGGCGGTATTATTTATATATTTAATTATTACTATTTATGCTGTTTTAGCTTATTGTTATTAGGTGGTGGGGCTCTATGAATTCTAGTTCTGCATAAGTAGGTGTAAATAAATCGATAAATCCGGCCAATTGTTTTTAGGATATGCAATCTCTAATGTTGTTTTAGTGTGTATGATGTTTTTGTTGCATCTTTGCACCTCGATTTTTAAAAAATCAATACTTCCTAATAGTGACCATCAAATGTCGTGTCAGCTCCAGTCCCTCATTATGAGTCATTCTGTAAACCTGATGAAAGCAATCTCTTCTTTGTCTACAGGAATAATCCCAAATCAAAGCCATTAGTGATTAATTTTCTGTAGGTTTATTTACAGCTCCTAATAAAATGACTCATCTCTGTCTTGATTAGACAGAGCCGGCAGGAGATGAGGTCCCATCTGCAACATGTCCTCGGGAAGATTATTTAGTGCAGATGAGGGCTAAGTGAGTGCGTGCAAGTATGAGCGCCTGTGTGTCAGCAGCGGGGGATCTAATGTGATGCTGGCCTGTGAGGAAGGGTCATGCACGATGACAGATGGACACTAATCCCACACCCATCTTATGGCTCATCTCCATAGTAACACTGCCTGCCCCTATGTGCCAATGATAATAACCTCCTCCCCCCAAAAAACTCACCACCGTACACAGATTAACATGCAATAGTCCTGGAGAAACCGAACAACGACATGGGGACGAGAACGGACGGGATCAAAAGTTAGAGGAAATTAAGTAGCACACAATAGTGACTGAATATGGAGTCAAATAAATATACAATACATAAGCCAAGCAAGGACGATACAGATACATAAATCACAACAAAGATATTATCAAAATGTTCTATTTTATGTCCCCTATTTTATTCAGTTTGGTTATAAGAAGGTTTTTAGCCTTGAAGCTCATGTACCCTGGCATGAAGCCTGTGCAGAGCATGGTCCTGCAGAGCCTCTGCCGCACTGGAGTTACCAGCCTCCCAGTGTACAGAGATAATCTCCACTAGGGTATGTTCACACAGCATATTTGCGTAGCGTAATTTGGTGCATAATTGTGCTGCAATAAGCCTTAAGTACGGACTGCAAATATGGAAATTCAAAGCTCTCACTGAGAACTATGATTACCTGACGTCTTTCCCGACGCATATAAAAGGAAGTGACATGGAAAAAGTGAAAGTCTATGGGTATGTTCACGCCACAATACACAGGGTGTTTTAGAAGTACGCGCTGGCCAGCGTGTACTTCTGAAACGCGGGAGGGCCGGCCCCATTCACTGTCCTTATCCACGGTGCATAAGCGCCGCGAAGAAGTGACATGTCACTTCTCTCTCCCGGCACATAATACGTATCGTACGCCTGGGGAGACGGAAGTAATTTATAGCTCTCTATGAGAGCAGTGAAGTACCGTAATTTCGGTGCGTATTTCGAGCATTTTGAAGCGCAAATACGCACCGAAATGTGCCCCACAATTGCGCCGTGTGAACATACCCTATGCGAGCCATCACAGAGCGCTATAGAAGTACATGCTGGCCAGCACATACTTCTAAAACACCCATCGTATTGCGACGTGTACAGTATGTGCCACAATACGGCATGTGAACTAGAAGCAAAGCTTGGTGAGAATACTTCTATACACACAGAATCTGACAGAGCATGACAACCTCTGTATAAATTGCAGACATACACAACTACACTGTAGCTTCATACAGTAGGGAACCTCTACAAAACACCAAGAAAAGAAATTCTAGAGGGCCCATTTCTTCCACCGTATACCTTCATTTTCAAATGGAGACATACTGATTTATTTCTTCTGTTAGATTCTGAATAGATACGACCTCTGTCCTCCTTTTGCACACTTGGGGCGACATGTATGACCAGGGCTGTGCCAGAAGTCTGGTGTCTTTTTAGCTCGACATCTAGCACAGCCCCATTCTCAATAATTATAAACCTGCTTGATTTCGGGGGGCATGCAAGAGGATGTCGCACTACAACTGTACAAAGCTATAGATTTATAACTTCAGTACGGCAATTCCAGGTGCATTACTGCTGGAACAGGTGAGCCACTTTAAAAGTTTTTTACTTGAGCCAGAAGTGTCGTCTTAGCGCTAGAATGCGCCTGGTTTATGACCCGCAGTAGACCGAGTTCATAAATTCAGGCGCATTCTATGCTATTATAATGCGCACAAATATTGGCGTCTAAATGCCAAAAATCGTACATGTTGGCCTTGGTCCTGTATGTTATTTTATTATGCTTTATGCACATATTTAGGGCACATATGTCAAACTTAAAGGGGTTGTCTCACTACAAGGATCGCTTTTTATGTTAAAGATCTTGCTAAAACAAGTCCCTTTGCAATATGTGTCCATTAACAGAGTCCTACCTATTCCTAGATATCCCCTCTTGTATGGGCTGCATCAGCTCCAAAGGTCGCTATGGCTACAGACCTGTTTGATTTATTCTGATAGGCTGCCAGCACTGGTTGCTATAGCTACAGACCTGGTTTCTACTGCAGCCAAGTGGAAGCCAGTAAACACGCCCCTGAATTCAAAATGAAACCAAGAAAACAGAACTGAGGTAAGAGGAATCGATGTAGTGAGACAACCCCTTTAAGGCCAGATCTTTGCATTTTATGTGGTCCGCGAGAGCTTGGCAGAGGCCGTAGAGGCGGCACAGGGATTGGATTCGGATCTCCAGTGTGCACCTCCACATCGCTCTATTCGGCATCTCGTAGGCGGTGGCACAGCTCTGAAAATTCTACCCAGGCGCCCTAGCCACCCTCCAAGGCTTTTCAATGGCCCCATACTACTGATCTGACCCTCTATGAATAACCCTGCCTTAGAGTACTGTTTTTTTTATGTGGCATCATTGATATATTTCATTGATATTTGCAGCTGGCTTGTTGTATGTGCTCAGTTTAGCATTTTTGGAGCTCTTTATTCCTTTTGCTATTATGATGTGTAATATTCTTAGGGCTATTTAATATATTTTTTGATTGATATTCTTGTACTTATTTCACCCATCAGCATATATGTGAAATTGTGTGTGGGATCTTGAGATATTTTACATTTCATTCATTGACAATTTGTCTTTTTAGATGTTTTAAGCATGTTCAAGACAGTTTTTTTGGGTTTGCACCATTTATAGTGGGCTTCATTTTGTTATTTCTTCTGGCAGAAAGAAGATCATGGCACAATCCATCAGATAGAGGATATGCAATGTTTCTAGGGAAGAAAATAATGTAGCATGGTGCTGCATAGGGGCATCATGCGGCTGGATGCTACATAGTACATAAACTCCCTGTGTCTCGGTATAGACTCTATGCACAGGGCTCGGCCTTAAGTATTTTGTTATTGCCCACTATTGCCATGCCAATATCCTGGCAACCTGAGCAGAGAAGATAGAAAGCGCTTGTAGATCTGGGAGATGTTGGTGACTGCCATGAGGAAACAAGTCATCTAAATAAATGTATACAAGCTGCAGTGTCCAGTGTGAAACGTCCTCCAAAAACATAGCTGAGAATATCAAACAGTATTGTTTACCCAGCACCATATTGTATATTATACAGACTAAAAATGAGAATGTTATCAGCATATTCACCTTTGAGCCCCATCTTAATATAATCTACATAATAAGTACAGTATATATTATATTATGCATTGTGCTAGTTCTAGTGCTGGTTACAGGCTGTAGTATCCATAATTTTACTGACTGCTATGAGAAACAGCTGTCTGTAGGCTCGTGCATATGGCTGTGTTATAAAGATCTGTAATACAGTGCATTTGCACTGCTATGTGATTGAATATCTAAAAGCACACTGAACTTTTTTTCTCATGGGGTATATGGGGAGCATTTGGGTGTGGCAGCCTGGGAAGGCTTTTCAGGGAAAAGGCAAAGAAAAAGATGCAGAGTGTAATGTGCACTATGTGCAGTCATGTACTGAAGGTTAGACCCCAAGAATCAACTACAGTAGTGGGTCGCTAGAATCAACACCACTGGTGGGCCCCAAGAATGATCTCCCCTAGTGGGCCCCAAGAATCAACTCCACTGGTGGGCCCCAAGAATCAACTTCACTGGTGGGCCCCAAGAATCAACTTCACTGGTGGGCCCCAAACATCAGCTCCACTGGTGGGCCCAAGAATCAGCTCCACTGGTGGGCTCCAAGAATCAACTCCACTGGTGGGCCCCAAGAATTATCCCCACTGGTGGGCTCCAAGAATCAACTCCACTAGTAGGCCCCAAAAATTATCTCCCCTGGTGGGCTCCAAGAATCAACTCCACTGGTGGCTTCCAAGAATCAACTCCACTGGTGGGCCCCAAGAATCAACTCCACTGGTGGGCCCAAAGAATCAACTCCACTGGTGGGCACCAAGAATCAACTCCACTGGTGGGCCCAAAGAATTAACGCCACTGGTGGGCACCAAGAATCAACTCCAAAAGTGGCCCCCAAGAATCAACTCCACTCGTGGACCCCAAGAATCAACTTCACTCGTGGACCCCAAGAATCAACTCCACTCATGGACCCCAAGAATCACCTTCACTCTGGGCCCCAAGGATCAACTCCACAGATGGGCACCAAGAATCAACTCCACTGGTGGTCCCCAGGCACCCCAGTCTGACACTGATGGAATACATGGGGAAAAGTGGCAAGTTCCAAGACATGCCATACTAAAGAGGTATTCTCTCTGAGAAACATTGCTAAAACGGGAGTATATGGTGCCTTGTGGAGGTACCATATGGCAGCATTTGCATTGCTTCTGTGTTTGTAGCGCAAAACCATAGGGATTCCATTTCCTGCCATACAGGATCCATGGACGTTGCTTTATGATGTATATGGATCCTACCATGTTTCATTACACCAACAGCCAAATGATCTGTAGCCAGACTTACTACTTAAGTTGTGATTGCAGGTACCAGTTAAAGGGGTTTTGCCACGATTTCATTTCATGCCTCCTGCATCCAGCTCTCCAGCTCTGTGTGCTCAGAAGGGGGCGTGTGTGATTTGTTTGAATTGAATATCATGTGACCCAGCAGGATGACATCACCAGGCCTTTCCTCACTCTAGTCAAAAAAAGGTCTGTTTATGTGCAAAACTGTAAGTAGCTCTATTGTAGCTCAGAGGTAAAACTTTTGCCTCCAGACATATGGGTCCTAGGTTCAAATCCCTGCAGGAAACAAACCTGTGGATTTTATTTCTCTTTATCAATGCACAGACCTCATTGAGGGTTCTTTTTTATTTATTTGCACTGTTTGACTAATTACTAAGGAGCACAGAGGACGGGAGTAGAATGACAGCACCTGGGGCTTGAACACTCTTTAGCTGCCGGAGAGGAGAGGTGATGTCTGACCAGTACTGAGGAGTGCTCAGCCCTGGTCATATCCCTTGGAGATGAGCTGTAAACAATGGATCACTAAAGGAGCAGCTAAGACAAAAACGGTGCAGAATTTTTAATAATGATGAATGAGGAAAATGTTTATTATTTAATTTGCAAACTTCCCACATCAATTTTACTTTGTGGCAAAATCCCTTTAAGTAGTGATTTAATTAAATCCCAATTTAATTGCCCAATTTATTAATTCAATTAGTGAAGCCCAGGTAGCAATTAAAACTGGTGCAGTTTTAACTGTACTGCAATTAAACTGCCTTTATTACCAGCAAGCTTCTTTCAGTTGTCTAAATTCTTTGGAAAGTGAGTAATCAATTAGTCTGTGTGTAATCCACAATACTTCAAACACAGTCATTGATTATTTACTTGAAACATCTTTCTGAACAATTAAGACAACTGAAAGTAGCTTGCAGGTAATAAAGGCAGTTTAATTGCAGTGCAGATAAAACTGTACCAAAACCGCGCTGTGTGAAAGCTCCCTAATTGTAATAGCAAATTAGGAGCGAATTAGAACACATGAAATAAACAAAGTTTAGGGTATTAAGCAGGCCATATACATAAAGTAACTAATGGCCTGTAGTTATTTCTCCTGACTTCACCATAAATATGTACAGAAATAATCCATACCCAGTACTTTCTGGTAGGAGTCTCCTGTGGAAACTAAAGATTTGGCATGTTGAAACAAGTATCCCACTTCTAATATCTGCTGTCAGAGGGAATTAGATGACTCCCATATACATAAAACCATCAGCTGATCTTGTTGAAATTGTATGTATGACCAGCTTTAGTCTGCAGTCTTCTCTCCTTAATTCATTTTCACACTCCCTGATACTCAGTTTCAGACTTTTCTGATTTAATGGTGTCCTCTCAATTATACATGTTAGATGTGAGCTATGTGTCTGTAGAAGTCAAGAGTGTGCTCTGCTTTCTCTCTACACTTGTGCACAGTCTAAGTGAATCTCCTTCTTACAACCTGCCTTCTGTGTGCTTTCCTCCCTATCTACAGCCTGTGTGAGCTGCCCTCCCTGGATGCTCTCCACCCATCCCATGCTCAAATCTTCTATGTACAACCCCCTCCATCTGTGCTATTTCTAACACTAAGATAAAGGACTGGACAGCAGAGAGAGCAGTCAGAAGAAGAAATCTAGAGCAGCAAGTTCATATATATTAATTTGTTTATTAAGGACTGGTTAGAACATTGTTTCATTTTGCATTTAGGAGGCAAATGAACAATAAAAAAAAACTTCAGTGCAAAGATCAGGGGATTCCTTTTTCGAGTATCTCGAATGTGAACCTTAAAAATAAAGCATATTAGATCCCAAATATGCTAAGGAAGCCATGATAGTGCTAAGGATAGTTTTAGAGCTGGAGAGTTGTAGGGCTATGTTGGTGTTGACACTTTGCCTGGTAGGCTATACTTGCACTAGGTAATGAACCCATAATTTTGTTCATTTATTCTGGTTGTTATTTAAACTGATTACAAACGGAAATGACTTGTCATAAATTGTAAAATTCTACAAGTATTTTTCAAAAATTCCTCAAGGCATTACCAAATAGTCCTTCTTGCACGCACTACTGTAGCCCCGCTCCCCTTACACTGCTCCACCACACTTATTGGAAAAAATGACTAATATAATTAAGTGGAAACACCAAGTCTTGGGCTCTCCAGACCCTCTGCCCGGGCAACCAGCCAGATGTCGGAAATGTTATTTTTCCCCAAGGAGAGGATTTCTAAGACGGCTGCCTGTAAAAAAAACTGCTGGTCTATGGTTAAGCAAGACTTTCAGCGATCAGGATCCACTGCATGAAATGTCATTATACTAAGAGTGTTACACAATTGCACCCCTGCTGAAACACAATCATTGTTTATTGACTTCCACCCTGTGTCATCTCGTCTACACATTGTAGTAATCCCTACATGTGTGACTTTCAGATGTGACCAACTCATACTTTTAAAGATAGGGTGAAGCTTTTTAAGATACAATAAAGTGACATAATCTTAATTCCAACCCCCTACAGCCACCGATCCTGTAACGTACTGTAAAAGTGAATAATAGCTTAAACCAAGCTGCAAGCCTCATAGATATAT
The DNA here is from genome assembly GCA_025379985.1 of Phyllomedusa bahiana. Lineage (NCBI taxonomy): Eukaryota > Metazoa > Chordata > Amphibia > Anura > Hylidae > Phyllomedusa > Phyllomedusa bahiana. The sequence goes on along the minus strand of JAODAL010025770.1, from coordinate 1,313 downwards.
GGCCAATGTATGATTTCTGTCCCAGGTAGCACTGGGGTTTATATTGCCTCTTACTGGGATTAGTTCATTGTCCGGCCTTGGAGCTGTAAGTAATTGCCAGTGTAGGGCTCAAGATTCTGGGGACCCATGACGTTGGTTGCGAGCTTGCGGTATATAGTGGCCACTGTATCAACTAATATTTGATATTTTTCCAGTATGTAGTTTTGCTCTGTAAAACCGAGGAGTAGAGGGTGTCAGTATTTTGTGTTGGACACTTGAAATGTATTAGGCAGCCTACCCAATAGAATAGTAGAGGCATCACAGATTGTAAGCCAGCATGGTGTACCACAAGTATCTGTGTAAGTGGCACCCCATAAGAGTCTTACATATACATGATTGTAATACTAGCAACCACCCCCCTTATGAACAGTAGGCTGTGAGTGGTTGTCTTATAAATATTTTTAAAATTTTTACCCCTGTATAATATAGTGGCTTTTCTGCATACTGGTGTGCACTGGTGCTTATACAATGTGCAGTTTTTTACTAGGCAGCTGTCCATCTAGTGCATGGATGTGTGAGCTGCTGCTCATTAGTTATCTGCACTTGTTATATTTCTCCCAGGTTGCTTATATTGCCTCCTGCTGGGTTTAGTCTATTGTCCAGCCATTGAGCTGTAAGTATGACCTTGTGCTTGTGTTTTTAAGTAAATAAGGTCCCATTTTTCTGTGATGTAATATGGAAGGTATATCCTGCATACTACCAAAAGTGTCATGCTCCGAGTTCGGGTCAAAAGTAAAATTTGACCTGAATCCAAGTTGGGTTGGCTAAATTGATTTTTGGCATAAATTACCAACAAATATGCCTTAGCTGTAGCTTATCCCAAAGTTGGGGTTAGGATTTTTAACTGGTTTGTAAGGATTAATTTACCACTCCTCACCGCTCTCGGTCCAACATCATTTCCAGTCTCATGTCACTTTCTGTCCAACGACATTAGGGTCTCCATAATGTAACATTTCAGCTGAAGTGATGGTGGACAGAACGGGACATAGTGAGGAGCGGTAAGTTAACCTTTTATAAAGCGGTAGGAAACCTTAACCCCATTTTGGGCTGGGGTTACAGTTAAAGGGGTTGTCTCACTACAAGGATTGCTGCTTTTTATGTTAAAGATCCTGCAAAAACAAGTCACTTTGCAATATATTTCCATTAGCAGTGTCCTACCTATCCCTAGATATCCCATCTTGTATGGGCTGCATCAGCTACTCAGGTCGCTATAGCTACAGACCTGTTCGTTCTCCTGTTTGGTGCCAGATGGTTCTATAGCTCAGACTGGCTTC
>JAODAL010025769.1:0-58012 GCA_025379985.1 Phyllomedusa bahiana | reverse complement strand
TATTTTTCACTAACTCTAATTTTTTTTTTTTTTACAGCAAAAAGAACAGATAAAAACAGGGGGAATTCTTCATGGGGTTCCACCGATTTTTTTCTCTTCTCTTCTTTTTTTCCCCCTTTTTTTCCCCTTGTGCCCCCACTTTTTTTTCCCCCCCATTTTTTTTCCTTCTATGTATTATGCTTTCAAATTTTTTTCTTCCCCCTTTTTTTTCCATTTTTTTTTTTTTTGTGTTCTATCTCCCCTTTTTTTATGTTTTTCCCCCTTTCCATTTCCATGCACTGTAGCATTTCATTCTTTTTCCTTTTTCCTAGTTCCCTTTTCTCATCATCATGCATTTCAAACCTTTTTTTTTTCCCCTTTCCAACTCACGCACTTTTATAGTTCCATCATCTCCTTTTTCAAACCCCCTTCCCCCCCCCCCCTCTTTCTCCTCTTCTTCCTTTTTTCATATTCCATTCCCGGCTTCTTCTCTATACCACTTACCCTTCCTGTACATCCCAATTCCCGGGTTCTCAATTTTTCACATTGCATACAGTCTACTAATCCCATTCTTTCTTTACAGTCTCTATTACTCCATCCACACGCGACGCAGCGCTTCTGCCCTCAACCACACAGACCCCTAGTGCCGCGGGCACCTCCTTTTCCCCGGCGCGTCACTCCCCCAAAGCTTCGGCAGTCATTCCCGGGTTTTTCACCCGGACACTGGGGGCGCCAAATTTCCCCACCTAGTAACTTAAACCCTGCTACAAGCCTGCAAGTATTCATCTGGCTCTCCATTCCACAAGGGAGGCGGCTTGCCCGATCCCAACTCACACAAATCTATTTTTTCTCATTATGGTAAGGATACCTTCCCCCATTTTTCTTTAGGGCCAAACAGGGTTTTGGCTTAGTTACTTACCGCTGATACATCCTACCAAACATGAGCAACCTCTATTGGGACTTCCTAAGTTTATCATCACATGGGGGAGTTATGGCCTATGTGTATAAATAATATACATATTTTGTACCATACAATTCCTACACAACCATTTCTTAGGAACTGTTGGTTAATACCTCAGTCATAGACAAGTCCAATCGTTGATACTAACATTTATTTGCCGATCTGATCGTTATATATTTCAGTCAGATTAACAGCACAGCTATTTAATGCCTACATAATATACGCCCACTTGAGCTAGGACTTTGACCACATGTCAAAATACAACCAATTCTAAACTGATATGATTTAATCCTCTGTTGTAGTGATGCAATGAAATGTAACCGTATCCCCATGTAACATGAGTACTCTTAGAATATCTCCAATGTGGATTTTTATGTTATTATATTGTATTTTATGTTTATTCTACAGTGACTAACATTTTTGAGGAAAGGTCATGATTTGACCCGAAACGTCCCAACGATACACTAGTCACCTTAGTCACATTAGCCTATGGTGTATGGAGCCAATGGAATTATATGTTAAATAAAAAACCCTCACTTTTGCAAAAATACAGAGTGCGATCAATTCCTTCTGAGACCAATCACATGTTTTTTGATCACACCCCCAAATTAAGCAAAGATTAACCTTCACCCGGAGTGCCGACCTGATATTTTTATACCCTACTACTTATCCACAAACGGTATCCAATAAAATTATATTGTGATATCGGAGGTGATCATTTCCCTAGATTTGGCATTCCCTGAGGTGATTTCTACAATTACCCAATCAGTCCGACTTATAGAAGAGGAAGAAAATTAGGGATGAATTTGTACATAGACATTTTGAGGGAGGTATACAAAAAAACATGTTGCAGTCTCCGGAGAGTAGGCTCATACATCCCTGTGGGCAACTGTTTCATTCTGTATCTGTCCATCTCATATAGAAAACTAACAGACTTTGTTAATCTCATTGATAAGAGAAGATTTGAGATAAACAATTCATCAATTGTAAACCAGAGGTGTGATTTATGGTGCTTATTTTTACCTGCCCCAAGATCTAAGTTGGGGAAACAACCATACAGGAGTTTGTCGTCGTATACTACGAAACATCAGGAGTACTATTAAAACCAGAGGTGACACTCCCCAAGCAATAGACACATTTGGAAGTACATCTGGCTAAAAAGAGGTGCTACAAATTTTGGGGCATAAAGATGTATGAAAAAGCCAAGGGGAAAGAAAGGGAGCGATTTGGAATGTAGTTTTTGTAGAAGAGGCAAGATGGATACACAGACTCAATCCATTGAAACGCTAAAGGCATAAATGAAGGCTTTCATTTTCGCATTATTGATCTTGCTGATATCCTAAATAAATAATTTAGAAAAACATGAATATGTGATTAAGTACGGACAAGTGGATATATAACAGTTGAAAATATGACAATGGAAGCATCACAGTTCAAATATAAGTGTTTTTTTTTTTTGTGTTTCATTCCCCCTCCCATACCATCTCCCTTGCGCCCCTTCCCTCCCCTCCCCTCTTCCTCTCCCCCCTTTTTGAGCCTCTACGTTTTTCCTCCTTGTCCCTGGTCCAGCGTAATGATGACAGATATTCATCACTGAGGCCACGGTTTCTATTAAACAAATAGGGGATGCATGTTAATGCTTTTGCAAGGGACTATATCATGTATATGTCTCAAGTATGTAAGATTTATAGTTCTGCATTGCGGCGCTGATGCTAGTGCGAAGCGATGCAACTAGATGCAAATGAACATTTGAAGCCATAGAGCCAACATATTATTTAAAATGAATAATGAAATAATCACAAATGTAACAATAGAATGTTTATGAATAATACGTCTTGAGTGGAGAACCAATACTATACAATTCATGGAACATGGAGTTAAATGGGGCCTGCAGCTCTATTGGAATGAATAAGCAAATACATATATAGGAGAAGTGCTTTATGGGAAGATAATATTACAGTTGTTCTATTGTACAGTGAGGTAGTTTATATTCCAATACTATGCATTATAAGATAATGAGAGAAGGGCTATGGGAATTGATAGAGGATGGCAAGTGTGCTGTGTAATGTGACACCTGTCAGCTTAATTCATTCTTGGTGAGCACGCAGTTTCAATAATATGAGAGCGGCTGTGGAGACCGGGAAGCCCATCACAGTCAGGGCTAAGGTGTTTTGTATGTGTGCAGTGCAATGGCAACGGTCAGTTACGGTAAGATGGGGCGCAGCCCGTTATGGAGATGGCGAATTTGAGACGAAGGTCCGTTGAGCTCAAGATGAGCATGGTTGCAGCTTTAGGCAGGACATGTTATGATGTGCATGCGGAAGGGAGTGGGATTTATGTGGATTCTCTGGATGGCTAAGGTGAGCGACCAGAACGGGGTGTTTACCTAACATGATATAAAAGGAAGTGAGCACAGACCACATGTGATATTCGGACTGCTCTAACCTTGATAAAGCCAGTTAGCTGGCGAAACAACGTCGACGAGGTCAGATATGACCGTTTAATGTGATCTCTCATCTCTGACTACAAGTGTCACCTGCGTGCAGACGGTGTCACAAGGGGCCATATTTGTTCTTAGTCCAAGAGAATAGGACGACGGCCCAAGTAGTTTGCATTGGGATCCCTTACTGAAGCTAGTACTTTGCTAAAGATATAAGGCACCCCAGTTAGTAGTTGGGGTTTCCCACCAACTTGATAATGAAAGGGAGTTATATTCCCCTTTCTCAGAAGCAAATAAAGGAGGGTAAAAATGATGAGGTAGAAGATCAAGTTATTAAATAGTGTGGTATAGAGGTTAAAGAGTTTGATATAAATAAAATTTACGTTTTAGTGGTTTAACAGAGAGAGAAGCTGATAGAGTTTAAGTTATGGCCTAAGGCAAAATAGTAATATAGTGATCAAAAGGTCACTCTTTGTTCTCTTGCGAGAATCCCAATATTTTTGGAGATAAGGAATCAGATAAGACGCTTTTCTCTAGTGCACGGAGGCAAACAAAGATCCAGCAGGGAAGGGACAGGATACAATAACTATATAGGGTTCAGCGCCCAGAAATTATCCAATACCCCGCGCACCCCGGCCCTTTAAAATATACATGACGAGCGCTGCACTGCGCGCTCGCAGCCAGCGTGGGAAAGAGATCAGTTCAGGAGCGGTTCGTCAGGTAAGTGGGCTGGAATGGGTGCGCCCGCGGCCCCGAATTACGGGCTCAGCGGCGCCACCGTCCCCAGCCGTGTGCTCAGGGAGAGGGACACGGGTGTGCTCCGCGACCTGCGAACCGGGAACGCAAAGCGCCACCCCATATACCTGCATTACAGGCATAGTGATGGTGGATAATAAGGATAGCAGAGTCCACCCATAAGCTTCTGCCACAATGCTTGCTGCTGCTGCCACTGCCGGCTACTTGGCACTCTACTGCTGTCACGTTGGCGGACTTTGACCACCGTGACATTTGAAAAACAGAAGCAAAACGCAACTATAACCTCATTATGATCAATGACATGGTCTCCAATTCTCGCATTTTACTCTCTATTTGGGTGGTGGTAGGAAAGTGCTGAGTATTTGCTTGTACCTGGGATCGAGAGGGTGGGCCGCCCAGTAACTGTTGTTCATTTTGATGGCCTAAATGCGAGAACCATGATTGAAGGAAAGCAGCATCAAGCACTCATGTGAAAGATGGAAGCCTTTGAAATTCCCAAGCCTCTGGGTCGATGGCACTAGTAAAGCTGATCTTCCTCATCTCCTCCTCCACCTCAAATACTGCCCAACCTCTTTCCAAGGCAGGGACATCGTAACGTCGGAGTCCAGAATACCTCAGTGCTCCTCCTCCGCTTCCTCTCCGCCTCAGCTTCAACACAGCCCTGACTTGCATCAGACGATGTAACCTTGAGAGCTTAGGCGCCTAGCCTTGCAACCAGCCCTGGATCCCGACACATCACTAACGAAGACCGATAAAGTTGTGAAACTGTGTCGGCTTCTGGATTGACGAGAGTAAGGCTCTGTACTGCCGCATCTGTGTCTGTCTTCCTCTCCATCGCAAATTGTGTGGACCTACTGTGCTGTTTCAGAATGTTCCAACACGTGTTCCAGAACTATGGATCACCACATGGATGCTCATGCGACAAGGCATTGTCTGCCACTACTGACCATTATTGGTGGCTTTCTTCAAAACTGTCAAGGATGGTGCAGAGCTCTTACATCACCTGCCCTCCACTCTCGTGGCTCAACATCCCGAGGTCCGCTGCTGCTCCCTTGGTCAGGTCCATGAGTCACTTCATACAGCGTAAAGCAATGCGCTGCGTGCCACAGATCGCTGGAGCATGTGGAAAGGGTGACATTCCAGCTGTTGACACGTCAACAATTATGACAGTTTACCATGGTGGCCCAAGCTGACGCTTAAAACGCAGCCAGCCGGGGTTGAAGCAGGGTGCGAAACTGCGTTCAGTGTGAACTCAGAACCCTCGAGCCTTCCTCATCATGGGCAGTCCGACACCTCGGGAATCGCTTAGAAATTTCTGGACGACGAGGTTCATGACATGTGCCAGGCAAGGGATGTGCTCCAGCATACCGTTCTTAAGGGCGGCTAGGAGATGTTGCCCATTATAGCACACCACCTTGCCTGGCACAAGGTTTTTGTCACCGAGCCAGTGCTCGGTCTCGTTGCGCAGAGCTGTCCACAGCTCTTGACCGGTGTGTTGATGGTCTCCAAGACATATCAATTTCAACACGGCCTTGTTTCTCTGGGCACGTGATGCTACCTGTGGCCCTTGGGGGAAAGAACCCTGCACCATCCCTGCGGTTTTGAAGAGCGTGCGCCGAGCCTGAGAGCCACCGTCATAACCAGAGACATCCATCCAGCTAACCGAGTGAGCTGTCGCAGAGATACAGCGGCCTTGACCGTGTTTACTAGTCCATGTATCGGTGGTGAGATGGACTTTGCCGGACACAGATGCAGACAACGCGCTGGAAATTTTAGATGACAAGTGGCTTGCCAGGGCAGGGACGGCTTTTCGGGAAAAGATATGCCTGCTCGGCATCTGGTATTGGGGGCACGCAAGGGCCATGATGTGGTGGAACCCATCTGTGTCCACTAGACGGAAAGGCAACATTTCCTAGGCCAAAAGCCTGGCAATGCCGACATTCAGGCTTTTGGCTTTGGGATGGTTTGGGTTAAAGTGTTTCTTCTGCTCCCACACCTGGTAAACGGAAGGCTGGCTGCTAGACTGGCCGCTGTACAGCGTGCAGGTGAAACTGGTAGGAGGAGAAGGGGTAGGCTGTTTCTCTGGTGGTGCTGGTGGTACTTGGGTGATGGTGGAGGTTGAAGAGGAGGCTGATCTTTACTCATGCTGCTGAATGACATGGGCAGCAGAAGAACGCTTGTTCTTAAAAATGGTGGAGGAGGAGGCGGAGACAGAGGGTGTGACAGTGGTTGGAAGCCCAGGACTGGTGTGGCCTTTTTTCGCCAAGTGTTCCCTCCATTTAAACTCATGCATTTGCTGCATGTGACTAGACATGTTGGTGGTGGTTAAACACTTAAGATTCTTCCCTCTACGCATGCATTAATGGCAAATGAGGCATATGACATCGCTGGGTGAATCTGAGGCTTGATCGAAAAAGGCCCAGGCTTCAGAGGTCCTGGTCCTTTTCAATGGCGATAAGTGAGGAGTGGTGTTTCCGCTGATCATGGTTGGAGGAATAATCTCAGCAGACTTGTGCGACCGCCCTCTCCCTTTTTGAGATGGGACCCGTACTGACACTACCCCAACGTCTCCCTCTGAGGCCAGTGATGAAGCATTCGCAAGCAAATTCTGCTGAAAAGACCACGTTGGATCCGCAATGTCATCATCATCATCGTCAGCACAGGTGACAAGCAACAGGCACTGCAAGGCGTTGCCGACCGCCCGGGATTTGTGGCGACTGACCGGCTTCCTTCTCCTCCTCTGATGGCATCAGCGATTGGGCGTCAGAGCAGACTAAATCATCCTCTTTGGTCTCTTGATCTTTTGAAATGCCTTCTGACCCCAACCGCATTGTGTCATCAAAGAGGTCTTCAGAAAATGGATTATCCACAGTGGTGGGTACATGAGTTGACATTTGGGCTGCCTTTGCTTCATGTTGGACGAATGCTGACGATGATGATGATGACATTTGTGGCCGTGACTGGGAGGACAAGGAGGTAAAACTGCTGGATGCAGGTTGCACTAACCACTGAAGAACAGATTGGCGACGCTGTTCGTTACTAAGATTCACAGGGCACCGACCCAGTGATGTCAGGCCTGACGGTCCTGCAACCGACGATACGCTGGCTTGCGTGTTGTCGCCAGGACTGAAAGGAGCACCTTCTCTCATACCTCTGCCTCCATGTCCTACACTCCTCTTTGCTCGCTTACCACCTGCAGTTCGCTCCATGTTGAGAAAGATAAAAATGTAAAAGGTTTTGAAGAGTTTTTGGCAGTCTCTTATTGAAAGACGGCAAATCACAGATATTCTTAAATCCCTCTAATTTCCAACAGACAGCTAGGATTAGAAACAGAATTGTTTCTATCAAATATCTGTGAAATGCGGTTTGGTGGAAGAACCATAACACCAAATCAACAGCGTTCTTCCTTCAGTCCCTGAGATTTACAACTGCCCAGTAGGACTAGCAATTGATAGTTTTCAACAAACTATCGTACAAGTGCACGATTAGCGCCAAACCGAAACAGACTGAGTGAAATAAAAGTATTTAAAAGTTATATGGATTAGATATGGCGGTTTTGGCACCACTGACAACAGGCGGCAGTAACTATGAAATATCTATAACGCAATTTGCGTACAAGAGCACAATTAGCGCCAAACTGAGACACACTGAGTGAAATAGAAGTATTTAAAAGTTATATGAATTAGATATCGCAGTTTTGGCACCACTGACAACAGGCGGCAGTTACTATGAAATATCTGTAAAACAATTTGCGTACAAGTGCACGATTAGCACCACACTGAGACGCACTGAGTGAAATAGAAGTATTTAACAGTTATATTGATTACATATGGTGGTTTTGGCACCACTGACAACAGGCCGCAGTTAATATGAAATATCTGTAAAACAATTTGCGTAGAAGGAGGCTATTGGCGAAAAGCTGGGACACACAGACACCAATAGAAATGCAAAAACAAAAAGGACAATTTCACCTCAGGTGGAAGGTCTGCTGGCCACAAAGTGTTAAAAAAATTGCTTTTTCCATGTGAGCTCAGGACAGGAGAGACTAGGCTGCACAATATACACCCTCCTTTAAGTCCCCTCCCCCCCTCCCCTGCTTTCCTTGGCTGCACACAGCCCTACATTTCTGTATGAGTCTCTCTCTATCTAAATCAGAACTTAAATTCTCTATTCTAACTATATCCTAAGCTTCAAAACTAGATGGATCATTTCCTGTATAAAAGTAGACTGCCTCTCTGAGCTGTGACAACAGCTATTGGGACAGGCAGTCAGACGTGTTGCTCTGTAAGTGAGATCAGTGAGAAATGACGCTGAACAGGAAATGGAGTCGCATACATAAAACGAGGTCATGTGATTTTTTTAGTCAATGAGATCCAAACACCGCCCAATCATGACGTCATACTCACCCTGCTCTATGCTCTTCTCTGATTGTATGGCTGCCAAAATTACAGGAAGCACTGAAAAAGGTGCGATTATAAACGTGATAAAGATTATCTTTAAGATTTTCACAGAAACTATTGCGTCATCAGAAAATTCCGATAAACGTAAAAATCGTGCCGATTTCAACTTTGGTCAATAGTATCGCTCATCCCTAATCATTGCCCATTAAAACATATATCATATTTCCATATTAACGAAGAGGAAGTCCAGCTCAAGACCAGGTAGGTAGAAAATATGAAGATAGCCTTTATTCCAAATGCATTAAAACAGCGTCGACATGACCATGATGTAGTTGTAGTAAGAAAGCGCTAACGCGTTTCGGAAGATTATTCCTTAATCATAGCGTATATTGCATAACAAAGCTTTCCTTTAAATAGACCTATATCAGGTCACATGTGCTAGGAAAAATAACTTTAACCCTTGCACCTCTGGTATATTATTGAATATATAAAATATACGAAATCAAATATATAAAACGTACAAACCTACAATAACATCAATATTGATAAAAAACATCCTGTCTCTTGTTCATACCTGCCGATAACGTGAGCTAATTGGTAGATCCACCATGTCTCCCTATTTAATAATTTTTTGTTGTGATCACCACCTCTAACGGGCTTAAACACTCTCTCAATGCCCGAAAAAGAAAATCCTGAAGTATTCCTATTATGATGTTCGATGAGATGCCTAGAAGCCATCGATATTCCCACAGACAGTGGTTTGCGTATATCAGACAGGTGCCTTCGGATCCTGATTTTTAACGCTGTTGATGTACACCCAACATATTGCAAGTTGCAATCAGTACAGGTAATTAGATACACTGTGAATTTAGTGTTACAATTGATATACGATGTAATATTATTATTATTATTATTATTTTTTATTATTATTTATTTTTTGAGCGCCCTTGGTTCCAGAGCGCTGTACATTCAGGTTTCATACATAACATAGGTCAAACAAGTACAAGGTGACAAGTTACTAACTAACAACTGGTACAGAAGGAGAGAGGTCCCTGCCCGTGAGGGCTTACACTCTAAAAGGAAGGTGGGAAGAGACAAGGTGAGGGGCAGACATGGTTGTGGATAGTGTAGTGACAGCAGGGTTATTGTTGGTTGTAGGCAATCCTGAAGAGATGGGTTTTCAGGCTGCTTTTGAGGCTGGTGAGAGTGGGGGGAGAGTCTGATGTGTTGGGGCAGTGAGTTCCAGAGTGTGGGTGAAGCACGGGAGAAGTCTTGGAGACGGTTGTGGGAGGAGCTGATAAGGGGAGAGCAGAGAAGAAGGTCCTGTGAGGAGCGGAGTTTGCGTGATGGGAGATATCTGGAGATTAGAGCAGAGATGTATGGAGGTGAGAGGTCATAGAGAGCCTTGTAGGTCAAGGTTGCTAAACTTGAACTGGATTCGCTGGGCTATGGGAAGCCAGTGAAGGGATTGGCCGAGGGGAGTGGCAGAGGCGTATCGCGGAGAGAGGTGAATCAGACGGGCAGCAGAGTTAAGGATGGATTGGAGGGGAGCGAGGGTGCTAGCTGGGAGGCCACAGAGAAGGATGTTGCAGTAGTCTAGGCGTGAGATGACGAGGGCATGGACGAGCATTTTTTGTGCTTTCGAAGTTAAGGAATGAACGGATACGGGAGATATTTTTCAGATGGAGGTGGCAGGTTGAGGTGAGGGTTTGGATGTGCGGTTTGAAGGACAGATTTGAGTCAAGGGTTATCCCAAGGCAGCGGACTTGTAGAGCTGGTGAGAGAGTGTATCCATTGACGGGGATAGAGAGATCGGGTTTGGAGGGATGGGGGGGGCCCGGGGGAAAATGTTTGATTTTCATTTTCCCCAACGTTTAGCTTCAGGAGACTTAAAGGAGAAGTAAAAAAGGGATAGGAAAAAAGGGACAGTCGGGGACCGGGGAAGTAGAGAGGAAATTATCTGGGCCCGGAGATGAAAGGGGTTGGTATCATCCAACAGGTGGTAAGAAAGCCTTGCGATCTATTATTTGACCCCCCCAAATTGGGGTAGTTTTAAAAAAAGTTTGGGGGCCCAGGACGCCCCCGGGGGTACCCCAAACAAAGCGGGAAAGAGGGGAGGGGTGCGGATTTAGAACGCTGAATGCCGATCATTAGGTAAGGGGGAAATATCCGGAAAAAGGGACAATCCGTGTGCCAGGGGGGAAAGGGGGTTTTTAAAGAGGATGGGGGGTGGTCGACGGGTGTCAAAGCGGGGGGACGGGTCTGGAGGAAAGCACGGGGTAGGGGGTGAGGCTTTGGAAATTTTGTTTGGTCGTTGGTACTTTGGTTAGGGCGGTTTCTGTAGATGGGGGGGTGGGAACCAGATTGCAGGGGGTCAAGGGGGGAAGTTGGGGATGATGAGGGGAAAATTTTAAGATAGACGTTTTTTCGGGGATTTTAAGGCGAAGGGAACAGTGAGATTTTGGTTAAATTTTTTTCGATGAAGTAAAGTATTGGGTTGACTGCATAAAGTTGCAAGCTATGCAACACGAAGGGCATGAAAAGGGAAGTCAACTTTTTGGATGTCACTTTGATGGTAATAACCAGGGGGGGGTTTGATTTTCTCCTATCGAAACCACAGCAAGGAAACTCGATTTTACAGGCGGGATCTTGTCACCCACCACATGTGTTTAAAAAATTTTGGGTTTGGGAGAATTAATAAAAATTTAAAAGACACTGTTCAGTAAAACATAAATTTGGGAATATGAGCTTCAGACATGTGATCTTTTTTGGGAAAGAGGATCCCCACCCCGGGTGTAAATAAGCCAAACGGAAAAAAAGCTAATTTACCCTCGCGGAAAAATTGGGTTAACAACAAAAAAGAGAATACTAGTCTATCAAATAAGATTTGTTTTCTTACCCCTATACCCAACAATTTTAAAAGTTATTGTTTCTATCTTTAAGAAAAAATCTCCCTTTTCCTTTTCTCTCAGGAAAATTTTAAAAACACTTTTAGTTAAGGGGGTAAAAAAATTTTTTTTAAAAAAGGGTAAACTCTTTTTTCCTATTGTCACCCATTTTAAATTCTTACAAATTCCCCAAAAACCCCAAACTGGTTTTTTTACATAGGGCCTTAAAAATTTGGGGACACTCGTTTTTCCCATATTTTGGAAATTTTTTATGCAATCACCAATATTTTTACTTCATCTGAAAACAATAAAAACAAAAATTTTTACATCGTATATCAATTTTTAACACAAATTTTTCCCTGTTTAATCAAATTTTCCCTTTGAACTGATTGCAATTTGCAATAGTTGGTTGTACATAAACAGCGTTAAAAATCGGGAAATCCAAAGGCACCTTCTGATATACCAAACCACTGTCTGGGGGAAATATCAATGGCTTTGGGCTTTTCCCATCGAACATCTAAAGGAATACTTCGGGTTTTTCCTTTTTCGGGCATTGAGAGAGTTTTTAAACCCCTTTAGAGGGGGTGATCACAAAAAAAAAATTTTTTAAATGGGGAACATGGGGGATCTCCCAATTGGCTCACGTTATCCGGCGGGTATAACAAGAGCAGGATTTTTTTTTAATCAATATTGATTTTTTTTGTGGGTTTTTGTACTTTTTATATATTTGATTTCGTATATTTTATATATTAAATTAATATCCCAGGGGGTGAAAGGGGTTAAATTTTTTTTTTCCTAGCACTTTGTGCCCGGGATATGGGTTCGATTTAAAGAAAGCTTTGTTATGCAATATACGCTAAAATTTAAGGAAATTTTCCCCAAAACGCGTTAGCGTTTTTCTTACTACAACACATCTGGTCATTTTCACTCTTTTTTTAATGCTTTTGGGAAAAAAGGCTATCTTCATTTTTTTCAAATTTCCGGGTCTTAGCTGGACTTCCTCTTGTTTGTTTGGATCCCCTGAGACTTTTTTTTCCATCTATCGTGCACGTCCGGGGTGGAACACGACGGTGAGCTGGACCCTTTTGGGTTCCCTATAAATTGTAACTGGAATAGTACGTGCTCCTGTCATACATCTGTTCATCACTTGAATTTTTCTTTGGACTTGTGGGGTTTATAAAAAGAATACTGATGACTAGATTTATAACCACAAAAAAATAAAAAAATTTGATTCTATATTGGAATTTTTGCATTGAAAAAGGGATTTTGGGAAAAAAAATGTCTAAAATACCTCCATTCCTTCCACCTAAACTGATTTAAAATCCGTCTCGGTGGTCTCAGAAAGGGCAAAAAAAACCGCAGATTTTTTTAACAAGCAATGAGCCCGGCAGTAACCAAGCATTGACCAAGATCTCAATTACTATGCTTAAATTAGAACTCTCACCTCCCAAAAGATTTGGTCCGGGTGGGATCAAACCACCAAAAGCAATTCTTTGAAAGGGAAAAGGATACCGCGTGGCCTGCTTTAAAAAAAAAAAGTTCCCGACAAATTTCCCTTCCAAAAGAACTAATGGAAGAAGGGGAATTCAATATTGAGCAATTGCTGATTAAAAACTCAGGGAAAACTTTTAATTAAAAATGAAAAACACTTTAAAAATACTTTTAACCAAGAAATCTTAATTTTAAAAGGGCAAGCTGCACCCCTTTTGAGCCTACAACCAAATAAAAGGGAAATTTGAAAGAAAAATTTAAAACAAAACAGAATTGGAAGACTCAATTGTGGCAATAAGAAAAGGAATTTTAAAAAGACACTCTTGATTAAAAATGGGTAAAGTCATACCTGGCACCGCAGTGCTTCCACCCCTCGCTCCCCTTCTGAAAAATAACAAAAAAAAACAAACAACCCGGGGCCAACAGAAGAAATGTGGTTTTTCCTTTTTCCGGGGTTTTGGGGAAACTTCAGGGGTTTTTTTTGGAAAAATTCACCACGTCAGTCTCTGAAGAAAATTTCGGAAACCTCCCAGTATGTACCAGACAAAAACAACAAAAAAAACAATTTTTAAAAGAGGGGAAAACTAATTTCAACAAACCCCGGCAAAAAAGTTTTCCCGGGGACCGGGAGAAAAAACAAAAAATCAAAAATTGAAAACACGCAAAAGTAAATTTTTGATTCTCCTATAGCAAAATTTTCAAGCTAAAATATTAACAGAGAACCCAAAACTGTTACTTCTAAGGGGTTGGGGTTTTTTTCCCCCAAAAAAATTTTTATTTTTTCACACTATTGGACATTTAAAAAGATTAGCACGTAATTTAAAATTAAAGAAACATTTTTCAAAAATTGATGATGGGAAAAGGTGATGGGTGGCTTCACCTGGGGGTTTTACTTTTGTCCCAAAATTTTAGTATACAATTCCCCTTTGAAAAACTTTTAACATTGGGTTTCATTACGTAATTTGGAAATGAAAACTCATTTCCCTTTGCAGAAACCCTTTTCCTGACTTTTTGTAGGGAAAAAAAGTAATTTTTTTCCCCATCAACCCCACGCCCGGTTGGTTTGGGTTGGGTTTCCAAAAAAATTAAAAAAGATCTTTTATGTTGCAGCAGAAAATTAGAGATAATTTGTTAAATTCAAATGTCCCAAAATTGGAAAAATTTAGCGCTAGTAAAATAAAAACAAAACAGATTTGTTAATACCCAGCGGATTAAAAGGGGGGGGCAATTTTGGCACTTTATGCGGGGTTTTTATCGCAAAATTAAAAATTTAAAATTTTTTGCAAGACAAGGGGTACTTATCGCCCCCTTTCTTTTTGATTTCCCAATAATCATTTTTTTAACCCAAAATAAAAAAATTTTTACAAGATGGGAAACACCAAAAGGGAGCTATCTTTTACTAGTTAGCTACAAAAAGTTTGTAGATCATCCAAAACCCTACCAATTTTCCCTTTATTTCCAAAAATTTTATAAAAAATCTATTCCCCCCACCACTTAGGGCCCATTTTAGTGGTTTTAGGGGGGCATTGGGGAGTTCCTTTGGGGGGTGGATAGATGGGATTCTACAACCCTTTTTTTAAATTTACCCGGGGCTTATAAAAGGGCTCAAAAAGTCTGGTTAAGTATGTCCCAAGCAACATGGGGACTCCGGACTCCCTGGGGGTCGTGGGGATGTTTGGGGGGGTTATCCCCCCCCATGGCCCCCCGACCAGGCTTTTTTTCGTTTTTGGGAAAATTTAACTTTTTAGATTTAGTCCGACTCCAGGGAACTCAATGAAATTTTTGGGGTTTTGGGCCCCAGACTTTTTATTTAACATAAAAAAATTCAGTTTGAAGAAAATTTTTATCTGCAGTTCCGAGGGTTTTTCTAGGGGGCGAAATTTTCCCCGGTTCTGGCCAATATTTTATGTCGGGATGGGAGGAGAAGTTTTTTTTCTTTGCCGATGTCCCTTTCCCCCCGCACATCAAGGGGGTTTTGGGCGTTAATAGAAGACCTGCTCCTGGGGGGGGGGGCAAAGGAGTCGGAAAAATAAAATTTTGACTTTATCAATTCCCAAAAACCCTGAACCTACAATTTACTTTTTGAATTTCATGAGAATGAAGTCCAATTTTTGGATGTTAAATTTGAGTGGTTTAAAAACCAGGGCGGGTTGATATTCTCCCATATCAAAACCCACACAAAAGGGAACCCCATAATTTCAGGGAGGTCTTGCACCCCAACCCCATTTGATTAAAAATTTCCGTTGGGGGAAAATTAAAACAGAATAAAAGACACTGTTCATTAAAACATAAAATTTTAGGAAAATGAACGGCAAACATGTATCATTATTTGGGAAAGGATAAACCCCCACTGGGTTTTAAATAAGCCAAAAGGGAAAAAACTAATTTAAACTCGCGACAAATTGTTAACAACAAAAAAGAGAATACTATTTTACCCAAAAAAGATTTATTCTCTTTCCCCCCCGGGGAATCCCAAATTTTAAAAATTATTGGGGGTCTATCATTAAGAAAAAAAACAACCCGTACTTTTCTTTTCAGGGTAATATGAAACAAATTTTAAAATAAGGGGGGTATAAAATTTTTTTCTAAGAAGTAGAACTCTTGGGTTTTCCCATTTTTTCACCCAGTTAATTTTTATCAGAATTTTCCCAATACCCCGACCTGGTTATTAATAAGGCTTACAAAGTGGAAACTCGTATTGGGAAGCTTGGGAAAATTTTTGCAGATTTAAAAATACTTTTTTTTCATCGGGAAACAATATAAACATAATAAATATCTATATCAATTGTAACACTAAATTTTACTTTTTTTAAAATTTCCTGTACTGATTGGAAATTGCAATATGTTTGGGTGTACATAACAGCTTTTAAAAAACAGGGTTGAAGGCACCTGTCCCCGATATACGCAAACCCCTGTCCTGGGAATATCGGGTGGTTCTAGGGATTTTTATCGAAAATCATAAAAGGGAATTTCTTCTGATTTTCTTTTTCGGGCATTTAGAGAGGGTTTAATTCCCTTTGAGGTGGTGATCACACAAAAAATTTTTTTAAAAAGGGAGACTGGTGGATCTACCAATTAGGCTCAAGTTTTCCGGAAGGGGGGATGAACAAAAAACAGGGGGGTTTTTTTTTTCAATATTGGTTTTTTGTAGGTTTTGTACGTTTTTTATTTTGATTTTGTAAATTTTATTATTCAATAATAACCCGAGGGGCAAGGGGTTAAATTTAATTTTTTCCCAGCACATGTGCCGGGTAAGGGCCTTTTTTAAAGGGAAAATTTGTTTTGCAATATACCTTTGTTTTAAAGGGTTTAACTTCCGAAACGCGTTACGTTTTTATACAACTACTCATGGTCATGTCGACTCGTTTTAAGAAATTTGGAAAAAGGCTATCTTCAAAATTTTCCCCTTTACCGGGGCTTGACTGGACTTCCCCCTTCGTTTGTTTGGATCACCTGAGACTTTTTCCAGTCTTTTCCGGAAACTCCAGGGGGGGAACATTGATGGTGAGCGGCATCCTTTTCGTTCTATATTTTATTTTTCCCAAAATTTTAAACCCATTTTAATTTATCCTAACTGAAAAAGCACTAGCCACACCCCAAAAACAAAAAAAGTGTAAAAAATTCCCCTTTTAAATTATTTTTTAACTGAAATTTTAATAAATTTGGTTTTAAACCTTTATTGACCAAAAATCCCCCTTTTGGGAAACCAAAACCACAAATTCCCACAACCCACAAAAACCTTTAAACTAAAATTAAAAACAGTGGCACACCCCGGGGGTTTTTGTAGTTAAAAAAAAAAACAGTGTAAAATGATTGTTTTTTAAATTGCAAAATTTTTTTTTCGAACATTTTTGGCCCGAAACCATAAACCACAGCTGAAAACCCAAAATTAGCTAAAAGGGGCCCACACCCAAATTTTTTTAACCCTTTAAAGAAAACCGGTGAAAATTTAAAATGGTTGTTTGACCACCAACCCAAACCCAAAACAACCACAAAGCCACAAACCAAATGAGCTACGGGGGGTGCACCTAAGTTTTCAAATTTGGGAAAAAACAGAGAAAAATAGTGATTGGGGGACAACCCAAATTCTTTTTAAAAACAGAGGAACCCAACCCCCTTTCCTCCCCGCGGCGTGTAATACCATCCTTTTCCTTTTGCCCGTTTTTTTTTCCCCCGCTTTAAAATAAATGAGGAAAAAAGGGAAAAAACCCTTAAATCATTGATGCCCAAACCTATTTTGCTATCTATATTTCTTTTTTTGGAAAAACGTTTTTCTGTGGCCTGACAAACTAAAATTGAACTTTTTTTGGCCCCAAAAGACCATTTGTTATTTTTTGGGAAAAAAAGGGGGGGAAAAAAGTTTGGGAACCCAAAAACGTCAATTAAATTTTTTTTGCTGAGGACTGGTCACAAAATAGATGGCATAAGGGGAAAAAACATTATGTAAAAATCTGAAGAAAAATAAGACCCCAGCCAGGACTTAAACTTGGGGGAAAAAATGGTCCCCCCAAAAGGAAAAAATGGCCCGAAGATTACCAAATTTGGTTAAAAAATGTTTTGGGAAAAAAAAACAATTTTTTTGCAGTCCCCATCAAAAAAGCCCGACTCAATAAAATTAAAATTTTTAAAGGGAAAAGCTAAAAAGGCAAGCCCAAGGCGCCCTACAAAATGGCTCATTTAAAAACCAGTTTTTTGTCAGAAGGGGGGGGGGGCCCAAAATTCCTCCCAAATTGGGGGAAAGCTTGTGGAAGGATACCCAAAACGTTTAACCCAATCATACAATTAAGGAAAAAATCCCCCAAATACAAAAATAAAGTTGTAAAACTTTCCCCACTCAAAATATAAAAACCCCCCAAAAAATTATTCCCCCTTTTCATTATTTGGGGCAGGCAAAATTAAATATAATAAAATTTTAAAATATATATTTTTAAAAAAATATTTATTTTTATATATATATAATATATATATATATATATATTATATATATAATATTTTATATAATATATATATATATATATACTGCTTGAGCACATTGTAGGGATAAAATGCAAAATCACTGCTTCGTCTTATGAACTTGTGAGGTGTGCCATCATTAATTTTATCTGGTAGCATGATTACAACACATATAAAATATTATGACTTAATTGAACTATTCTGAGTCTGACATGTTGTGAATGCTTTGTTCAAGGCTGGAGTGAGTCTTTAAATGTCCTAAATATTATTTTTACTTCTTGTTTAACAAGGAATTTTGAGGTTTACAAAGATTTCCATCCCATAGAAGGAGGATGCCAAGAAAGACAGACTATATGATTATTTTCCTTATTTTCTTTTTAATTGTGTAGTAATTTTCCCAAACCTGGAAGCCACGTTGTCACGTTATAATTGAGCAACAAAACTACATGGTTCTTAGTTATGTTTTTTTTCCTGGTTCTTTGACTTTTGTTGAACAGTTTCAGTTTTAATAATATTTTAACCCAAAATTTTAAAAAAACCTTACAAAATTTCATTGTTTTAGAAAACGATGTAAAAATAAGGAAACATGTTTCTCCAGTTTACCCCTGTAGAGTGTGTTCTCAGCCACAACTGAATGGTTAATTTTTATTTTAAGTTTCTCTTTTTACAAACCCTTCTGTTAAAAAATTCCGAAGCTCCAAAAAAATTTAAATAATGCCTCAAAACCCAAATTTTATTTTTTAAAATGTTTCTAAACAGTTAGATATGTATTGTTTGTATAGTTTTTATACCCAATGCAGTTCAATTAATCACTTTAAAATAAAATTGCGCAGCCCATTTTAAAACCCAGCAAATTGTTTCCTTTCAGAAAAAAAGATGATTGTCAGGACGGCCCCTTGGTCCGTGGTTCATTGGAATAAAGTTGTAACCTAAATTTCTTTACAAAGCTATTTTATCCAAGGGAAAATTGTTGTCTTTAGCCGCAATAAAATGTCGAGATTTGTTTTAAAGGTGTTGCCCAGATCATGCTCAAGAAATTAAAAAAACAGGTTTTTGAGTTATAGGGAATATATTTATTTAGAACTTTGAGAAGAAATCAATGACTTCTTTCCAGGGACTGAGCTGTTGAATGCAGATTATTTGCCAGCTGAAAATCCAAGCAGATAAGAGAAAATCAAAAATGACAAAAAAAATAACAAAGGAAAGGAGCATCTAGTTAAAATATGAGGAAGTTTAAAAGAATAAAATTATTAAGTCTTGAGAAAAGAGGTCAGCAGAGACATGATTAATTATATAAGTATATAAGTGGACCCTACAAAAAGTATGGGGAAAGTTACTTCTTGTAAAACCCCCCTCAAAAAACCCCTGGAGAAAAAAATATTCAATATGCAAAGGAGAAAAGCCTTCTTTACCATAAGAACTGTGAATGTATGAAATAGTCACTCCAGGAGCTGGTCACAGCAAGAACATGTGAGGGCTTAGACAAGCTAGATAATATTATGATATTAGGAAATAAAAATATTAATATTTATGTAGCCATATAAAATGTTTAGATGCAGTCTTATGGCAATTTTATGATCAGGAATGAAATATTCCCTAAGGACAGATTGATTCATGCCTTATGGGTTCCAAAGTCTAACTCAGTGGGGGAAACAAAGCTTAAACATTTCCTTTACTCCTTCCATTATCCAAATAGTTCCAAACTCATGGTTGAACTTTTTCAACTGTACTAATTATGTGACTATGTAACTAAGTATTATGTATTGTAGGCTGCCGCTCAGCTCTAGGACGCCATCTTGGCGTCCCGGGGGTTTTCTCGCTTGGATCGTTCTTCGTAGGAGTCGGTATTGCACACCGAATAGGCTTCTCTTTTGGTTCAGCCACTTTATTAAGGCACACATGTATTAAAAACAGGAAAACCCAAAAACATATTAACTAAATCACTTGCCCGTATGGCATACCTTATACACAGAGTCCTTCTGTTTGAGGTCTGTGCCTATCGCAGCCCTCCAAAAAAATATTTCATGTTACTGTGTGACCGGCTTTCCTGTAGCCTCATGGGGGCCAGTGCTCTCTTCCCTGCTTGATGCAAAAACTGGTAGAGCCCGGCCCGTCACCTGGTTGTACTAGGTTTATAGTACTCCAGAGAGGGTCAATATCGGGCTGGAACCCCAGGGGGGAGGTACTGGAATGGGGGACAGCACCCACCTACTCTATAGCTGTCCCGGAAAGCCACAACACTAGCTGCTTGCGCTATTCTAGCGCTACCATACGTGTCAGTTAGTATCAATCCTGCAATATCGGTTGGTTTTCCCACGAGCACAGTTCCTCGTGGCGGATCTGCAGAAGGCATCGGCCATGAACCCTCTGTGGAGGGATCATGCGACTACCAGCAAGTCGCCAGTTGTCACATATCCTCCCTCTGATAAAGGCATGGGCTTTCTTCACATTGTCAGGTCCTCAGGGTCCAGTTATTTTGGGGGCAACTTCTTCCTATCCGCAGGGACAGAGTGATCTTTGGTCAGTACCTATTGTGTGCTAATCCTGCATTCACCTACAACGGGCAACAGGACTGTTTCATAGCAATTTTTAAGGCTGGCCACATAATGCTCTGCAACAGAAAGTATCACCCACAGCCGCATGCTGACATTCCAGGGGTTAGTGCAGTACGTGAAACAGTTGTTAGGGATATTAAGTTTAGTCTGGGCAGGAGCGTTCGTACAGAGTCATAGGGACCTAGTTCTTGATCAGCGGGGTTTCCGGGAGGACGCAGGAGCCGGGTAAGCGCAACGTCAGACAGCGATTTCAAGGACGATGTTGCATTGTCTCAAGCATGCGCAATCGATAAAGGCGTTCCTTATAATAGGAATGCAGTTCAACACACAAACAATAAAAAACAATGAGAAAAGGCAAGCATAAAAACATTGTAGAATAAATGAACGCTGCAGCCATTACAAGAACATTCAGGCAAAGTTTTCATAATGCCTTTGTGTGTAGTGAATCCCAAATATGAATCGTAGCTCTTCTGTAATAATTTTGACGTTCTTTGAGGATAACGAAACTTCTCCAGTATACACCATTTAACTCGCTAGCCATGTTCTCATAATCCGTGTCGGGCTAGGAGAGGTTTCACGTGCCTACTTGCCTATCCTTGGCCACCATATCCTTTTCTCTTTATTGGGGGTGGGTCGGGAGGAGAGTGGTTGGGGGGGGATAACCGACTATGTTTGTTATTAAGGGGATTTTTTTCTACTGGTGTCTGCCCTACATACGTTTCCACAGGACACTTAATCCTGTAGACAACATTGAACATTGCAGCTGTCACATGTATGAAACCATGAATATTTTTTTTTTTTTTTAATGGGAAAATTTTTGTGGGATGTGAGATGGAATCTCTTTGATGATAGTGGAGAAATTTTGGCAGCATAGACAATGCAAAGTTCAGACCTTACTATTTAATACCTTGTTGGTTATCCTTTTTTGCTATTGTCGGATTTGATTAAATGTTGAGGGGCCCCAGCGTGGTTTACCTTTCCTGAAATCATTTCGGTTTATTTTAAAGATACCCAAATTTTGGATCAGATTGTAAATCTTCCAATTTTAAGAATAGATCTTTGAATCAGTGTAGAATGGGACTATCATAGTACAGAATCGGTAAAAACGCTTGTCAACTTTCTGTGATCCTAGATTTAAGATTTTAAAGGTCGGCACGGGGTATATCTGCAACATAAGAATATTGTAATCAGTTGTATATCCGCTAAAAATTTTTACCAATTTTTTCATATTTCCCAGAGTATTGCTCATCATGAACAGATCACGTGGAGCAGAGGCCTATTCAAACAAAGCGACCACCTCGTTCGGAGGGGGCACCAGGAACAGAAGAACTCTACCCCTATAACATGCAAATCTTTCTAAGTCTACCCTGTCAATTGGCTGTCATGGAGAAGGGATAAATTATGTTCCACCCAGGAGAATAACTATTTGACTTCATATGACTTCTATAAATTTTTGTGAAATATCTGATTAAAAATGATTTTCGCAGGAAAAGATAGTCTCATGGTTCATGATAGGTACCTAAAGTTAAGAAAAGAGGTCAGTTAGATTGAAGTCAATAGTGACATTGAAGTGTGTTCCAGTTGGTTAAAAGAAAGTACCAGTGTTGGGAGGGATTAAAACGTGGAAAGGGAATAACTTTACTCAGGAGAAAACAGCATTGTGCCAACTTAAAAACGAGCTCCTTTATAAGCCAGTGACAAGGAGCATAGTTATTTGGACACAGATTACATATCTAAAGAGGCAGTCTGAGTGAGGATCATTCAGTATATCAAACTTATAAAAAAATTTAGTCAAAAGTACGTTTTGACTAATCTAAAAAAAAAAAAAAAAAAAAAAAAAAAACTCCCTTAGGACAGTTTTTTTTCCCTCTCTGTCTCACGTCACGCTTCTAATCTTTACGTCGTCCTGGCGGCTAAATGTGTCAGGATGTGTCTTGTTGAGCTATTTTGGCTGTGGTACTATGATTCTATAAAAAAAGCTAGTTTAAGAATGATCGTACTAATTACTTATGCAAGTCAATTTGAGAACCTAGAGGATGATTGATTGCAATGAGGTTACTTTATTATGCATATAGTAATCAAGTCTGTTCACAATATTCCCAATACAGAAGGTGTCGAGGCATGAAAGAGGCTTTGCTCGATAAAATTTATAATAGGGAATGGATTTTTGCTGAACTGCTGGATTTTGCTCTCAACCAAAATTTTTTCTATGGTTTGGAATAGTATTTTTATGCAACTGCAAGGACATTTACATGGGGTCCGGCGGACCTAGCTCTGCTAATATACATGCAACATTTGAACGAGATCGCTTCAAAACCCTAATTGCATGTACACGGGTCACTGTGGTTCGATCCGTCGCCGAGTGTCCTCTCTGACTGTTTGACATAGAGTTGCGATCCACTTCGTAGAATGAGTATAATCGTGTGTCAACTTGCTAACACCTTTCCCAATCCCCGAACGCCGCAGACTTGCTTATTGGCTTCTGGGTACAAAGAAATAATAAATTTACCACACAGTGTTTACTAAGGACAAGATTGTCAAATCAATGCTATTACAAAGAAATAGCACAGCTTCAAACTTTAGAGGAATTTGTAGATCGCAGTTTATAGGAGCAAGGTCAGAATTGCTTAATGATGAGGCAATACTCTGTACAAATGGAAAAATATGTGTTAGAAAATTTGTAGCGAGGATATGACAGGACTGAGGTTACAAGGATGGTCTTGATGTTGCAGATATTACCCGTGCGATCGGTTAACAAAACATAGGAGTAAGAAAGTGACAGCGTTTTTATATCTGTAGTATGAGTCATTACTACATGTTTCAAAGATCTTTCTTAAAAATAGGAACTATATTACATCGAGATCGCAAAATGTTGGGTATCTGTTTAAGATAAAACGAAACTGGATTTTCAGGAAATGGTTAAAGTGGGGTCAAAAATTTAATCAAATCAGACATAGCAAAAAAGGATATAATCCCAGACAGGGTATTTAAATCTTGTAAGGTCTTGAACTTTTGATGTCTCGCTGCCAAAATTGTCCTTATCATAAAGGTGATTCATCTCCCATCCACAAAGGTTTCCCCGTTTAAAATTTATGGGTTTATACATAGTGACAGAGTTGCAACTGTTGTCTAATGATACATGTCGCTATGTGGAAGACGTAGTTAGGGAGCTCAAGGGTAGCTAAAAATCGCCTTCAGAACATAGGTGTTATGCCCATCTAAGAGCACGATATGGTGCATAGGTCAAGAGGTCGTAGGCGGTGACGACTCTTAGGAACAGTCTTCATGAGAGAAAGGGCATAGCGGAGTTGAACTGGTGTATATGAGAGAGTTTGTTGGTGAGTCGCGAGACCGTCAGAAAATTTATTACAGAGAGAGGTTTCTGGATTCATATTTGGATTACTAGCACCCAAAAGCATAAATGAAACTTTGCTGAAGTGTTCTTGAAAGTGGCTGCAGACCACCATACCTAAGCACCCCTATAATTGAGATTGTTTCTATTGTTTTATGTTTCTTTTCTCATTTTTCTTATTGTGTTGTTGTGAGCTGCATTCTTTATAAGAACGCTTTATCGATATTGCGATGCTGACGAAAGAGAACATCTCTCGAAGTGCTGTTGCATGCGATTAGCGGGCTATGGTGTACCTCTCCGGGAAACCAGTGGGATAAGACGAGCTTGGTATGGCCACTAACGTGACAACAAATCACCACATCGGCGTTGCTGAACTAAAACATAAGTATCCTACTCCTGTTTCATAAATGATGAAGCGAAGCGGCGGATGTAGTCTGCCTTTTCGGCATTATTGCATCAATTCATATGTATTACTGAAGGCGGATTATTTTGATATTAGATGCATATGGGCTGAAGAGTTCATAGTGCAATGGACTAGTAACCTTAGTGTAGTCTTTAATATCAAATGCGTACGACCAGACACTAAAACCGCGTCAAGACATAGCATTATCCACTATCCGTCCATTAGGCATTGCCCATTCTCGAAACCAAATGTTAAGCGCATAATTCCCGGCCACTGGTTGTTCAGAAATCATCAAGAGTCGAACAGTCCTGACAGAACAAGACAGGTCGTAATATCTGACGGTGGGTATAGAGCCAAACCCCAGACCTCATTGTTGGCGATAGAATGGGGTCCAAATCACAGATCTGGTTTCATGACACTCTCCTGTCTTTTGGGTCGATAAGCTAAATTCTCTGGACTGAAGTCTGCTTTGGTATGGCTTTACCTGGTTCTCCGAGGACATATCTGGAAACTCAAGCATCAGCGCTGCTCCACAGAGGTAGAGTCTGTGCACCGATGTGCTATGTGATATCTACCTGTATGTAAACTTATATGCGTAGCATCAACATAAGACGTGTGGCAACATAAGGAAGCTGATCAGAGTATTAAGCTCTTTGACCAGTGTGAATTTATGATGTTGTAGACTCATCTTCTTTCATACATCTGATGCCACAGCAGCAAGTCACAAATTACGGTTGTTTTCCTTTTCAGGCACTACTTTGCTTGACTATAGGAGGTCACTGGCAGGCATTGAATCTATACAACCCATACCAGGTATCTGACCTGCTGATGCCATCTCAGCAGCTACGTTTACTAAGGGCCATAACCCTCGCACATTTGCCCTCATGCCTTTCCATCAGCAATGATTCTAATATATCAGAGTCACATTGAAAATTGTAGACAATTTGTCGCCCATGACATTATGGCACCTCACAGTGAATAAGGACTTCTCCGTGCACTACTTCTACTGCACTTTTAGCAGCAGACACTCTGAATAATGGTGGAGCAATGTTTTCATCTTCACAAAAATCCGTTCGTCATCTAAATGAATACTGGATACTCAATCTTTTGTCAACATACATTCACCCTAGGTAGGCGCCAGGGGCCCTTACATACCTGGGATACATCGAGTATACCTAGCGGAACTATTAGCTTCATAGTTCTTCTCATCATACCAACAGCGTGTTCACACGGCAATCAGCTCACCCTTTTTACCTTGTAAGTCAGCGACACCTGCTGCAATTATAGGCTTAATCGAGTTGCCAAAAAAGGAATAAAATATTTTGAGATATGTTAAATAGGAATACATATTGAAAGATCCATTACCTCATCACCACAGCCCATGCATCTATAACCCACATGGATAAAACACGTATCCATGTCTCTAGGGTAGTTTCCCTTGACCAGCTCTGTGGTAGTTGCAGGTACTAAAACAGCTCTATTTAGTGCCTACCGCCCACGACTTGGCTCCGCCATGGCGCAGAAATCCGTAGATACTAGATTCTAGATGATTTCTTTTTATATTGCAGTGTATCTCTCCGCTCACCATCACAGAGTGTCACTCAGTATACATCTGCTAGGGCTGCTACACTAGGAATCTGTATTCCATACAGGCCTTAACAGCTCAACCGGAGTTGCGACAACACTTATTAATAGTCTCTATGGAACCAACAGAGTAACAGAATGGTGGCTTCTAATCCTGGACGCATTACTGGAGAATTGCATGCTCCAATCTTGGTACCAGAGTTGGCGTGGTATGGTAGACACCTAGTCAACTGCCTAGACACTGCACAAGCTAGTAGCATATCATATTACAGTTTCCACTGTAGGGGATGCAGAGGAACCTTATGCGTGGGGCAACAACATTAGCTTCATAGAGTTGTAGTGTTAACCCTGTCTCGATTTTGTCGTTGACCAGCCAATTTCTTATACAGTCTAGTCCATGTGTATACCATAGTCTTTAGGGGCACTTGAGCTGCTTCACCCCTGCAATAGCGCAGACCCCTAGTGCGCTTGTTCACCTAGAGAATCTCAGGAATAATGTAGTTAAGGGGGTTTTTGTGAACAGTCATGCAACATATCAAGTCCATCGATTTGTAACACTTTTACATCAACTAACTCATCACATACTTATACACAATTTCACTATAACCACATTAACCATCCCACCTCCAATCCCTTAAATTTATAAACATCCTACACATTATTAAAATCCTATTATCTTCACCCCTATTTAAATCTTCCCCACACAATCAAATCTACCCCATCCTCAACATCTCATAAATCTATCCAAAAAATCTATCCACCCTCTCATCATCCCAATCTACACCCAACATTCCCTAAACCTAATATTATCTTTAAACATCCTTTACACCATATCCTAATCACATCTAAATTCCTAACACTCCACTCATTCACTCCCCATACTTATAACGCATTTTAAATATCAAATATATTATTCTTTCTATTACAATAAAAAATTCAAACCCATATAATTCTTAATTTTTTTTATTACACCTCATTAATCTATTCCCCTTCATATCATTAATTAATTAACTCTAACCCATATTTATCTTCCCAATTATATATAAAAATACTTATAAACCCTCCTAAAACCCACTATATAATCAAAATAAATAATAACACTTAAATTATTCCTAATCATATAATCCATCTTCTAACTAAAAACCAACTTTCCAATCTTACCCCCACACACCTAAACCACTCTTACTCAACTACTTCTCCACTACCAAACAATTTATCTACAATACACACCTCTAAATCACATCTCTTCACAAAACCCACTCATTCTTATATTATATAACAATCCAAAAATAACCTCTACAAACCTTCTACCCATATCCCAATATAATAAATAACCACACTAATATACACTTATTCTGTTCTATGACTCAATATCACCCAAACTTACATTCATAAATAATCTCACCAAATCTCTGCCTATATCACTCTCTACAATTACCATTTATAAATAAATTTCACTGACATTAATACTTAAAATTCCTTCCATTCAAAAAAAAGGTATCTACCTCCAAAAAAACTCCCATAATACTCCTCCCACCCCCACAACCCATATTTACTACCAACAAATCCTATCTACATAAATAATCTTAATATATAACTCCAAGTACCCCACATACCTAATAACCTTGATTTTTTATAAATACTAATTTTTTAAATAACCTATATCATAACTTCCCCAATTTAATCTACCTCTTAAACACCTATAACACTCAAACTAACTTAATAAACCTCTCTATGTTACCGACACTTATGCTTCCTTCAAGCTTTATTCTTCTGACGGCTAGTACCCGGCCACAGATTGCCCCGACGCTTGCACCACTATTACATCCTATAAAAACTTACACTATACCTACATACACCATCCTTACTGACCTCAATTAAGTTGTTTCTACGAGCCCTATCACCTGTGAGGTGCAATAGCTGCAGAAGCTATCGTGGAGATCATTGGACTACCCGCAGTCGCATAATGTCCATTATTACTATTTGTTAAGGTATTTCATTGACTGAAGCTGATAGAAATAGGGCAGAATCTCAACAGTGGTACACCATAACTCTTTTGTACGATATTTAATTACATGTAATGTAGCCTAGTGTAAAGTGGTCTCTACAGTGTCTATTAGTGTGCCTCAAATAACTTAGACACACAGCCCACCATGTCTAAACACTGGCAACATAATAAGTGAGTACACATTAAGTGAAATTGGACATTTTTAAAAATGTTAGGCTCTTTGTCACAGAATGTATGTTTGTAGCTCTCTTTATTTTCAGCACTCTGTTTTTACTTCTTTGGGTATGAGGTAAAAAAGAAACTTCATCTAGTTTTGCATGGAGACACATCTTCGCATTCGCCATAAGATTGACTTTGGATTTATAGACTGTGATAGATGTTGAGCAGACTTGTGCTAAGCTCATCTTGGGAGACACCCCACATGATGCCGATAGAGGACATGCTTGGCCGTCTAGCACACTTTATCCTTTTTTTTTAGGAACTGGAGTGGTCATCTATGGAATTGTTTTTTGCTGTTTATCATGTGTGGGAGTATCACTAGCGCTCGATGCGCAACTAGTTTTTTTGGAGAAGGATAGGAATATGCATTGCTTCATGTACTGTCACTATTTCGCATGTTGATATTCATGGTTCCTCAAGTTGAATGTTAGTGTTTTCCCAGATGGCAAACAATCTCATGCTCCCATACCGATGACTCTCCACAGTAGCTTGTCGTTAGCGCAACTAGTCTGTTCTTATCTTCTGTATTACCACCAAGTAACGCATCTGACTAAAGCCGATTTTTATATTGTTCATCAGCATAGGATATTTGGTTCAGTATTATATGAGTGTCAGTTATCTCCAGTTCAGCTACATCTGTTTGCGGGTTATTTGTGTCTCATCTTCATGGAAGTATTGCTTGTTTTCTGTCTTGTTGATGACAACGGCCAAGAGGCAATTTTGAGATGCGTGTGGACATATGGCTGAGCATGAAAGCTGACCATTTAACCACTAAAGCAATTTGCAGATATACTGAAATATTGCCCGGAAAAGGCCCGAGAAGGTGACATGTGCACGCGACTTTTTTTGTCGAATATGGCGAGGCCTGATCTGAGTGGAATGTCTGTTAAACGCTGTATGGTTTTGGGCCACAATGCGCAAGCTTCAGTTAAGAATTATGGATTTCTTATTAGCCTTGACATCTTTATGTTAGTAGAACATTTTTTTTTCCGATCCTTAGCAGTTTTTTTGCCGTTGATTTTGCTATGTTTACTTGCACCAATTAAAACTCTGCTCCCCATTCAACTGTGATCTTGTGAAACTATTGAGTCACTTACACAGGTGAAAGAAAAGGCATAATTTGGCAATTTTCACTGGTTCTACTCACGTCTTGTTTGCTCCATTGCTGGGTTGTATGTGACTTATTGAGGCACCCTAAAATTCACAATATACAAATGTACACTGATTACAATAATTGTCTCAAAGTGTAAATTAGTATTGTATGAAAGATATTAACACAATAATGAAACAAAAAGTGAGAGGTGTGCTCACTTTTGTGAGAGACTGTATATTCCAAAACATCTTGGAATTTGTCATCTATTAAGTTTGGTATGGGTATCTTTTTAGTTTTAATTTCGGCGTTTTAAAATCAAGAGTAATACTATCAGATGATAAACCAATGAGATATAGACTGGTCCAAGACTAATAGGGGATCACTCTCCGCAACAGGCTACTGTGACTAACCACCTTAAATACCAGTACATGAACTTAATATTTCAAGTATGAACAAAGATGATACGGATATCATGATTTTTGTTCTTTTTTTTATTACTCATGGCACATTAGTATGTAAAAGATTATTTTATTTAATTGCACAGAGTTTTACATTATCTATTTGGAACAGATATCATATAAATATCGTACTAATTCTCAATTCTATAATTTAACATAAATATTTAAATGTTATCTATACTTCAAAATAATCACATTCTAACCAGAGAAAATTTTTAAAGCATTTATATTACTTTCAGCAACAGTTCGAGAAAGTTACAGAAATTAAATTAGTTGAGTTTGTAGCATAACCTTAACCGGATATGACTTGCTGTCATACACTTTGACGTTCTCATTCCGCAGTTTCTCTGTGTAAATTATGTAGGATTTTGGCCATTCTTCTGACAGTAGATGCTTGTAACTGAGCATGTGTGTTAGTCACCTTGTTGCACTGGCTTTCAGCTCTTGCCATAAATTCAGATAGTAAAGAGATCTGTAGGCTTGTTGTGATGCTGCACTCTCCAAAACATTGATTATCTGTTATCCTTAAGTTTTTGTAACCAGTTTGGGCGTATATGCTTTGGGTCATTACATTTGGGTGGAACCATTTCGCCAAGCTTTAATTTTGCGTGTGTTTGAGAAGTTGCTTCGTAATTGCTACTATGTTCTTGTACTTATCTATTTGGAAGTGCACCAGTCTCTGAGAAAACAAACCCCACAACATGTGCTGCCACCTGTGGTTTGCAGTTGGGATGGTTTTTTAGCTTCCAGTTCTTTTTAACTCCACCATCAATCATCATTAGAGCCAACAGTTTGATTTTACTTTTGATTAGACACCGGCTCTGTTCACATCTTCGTTGTATGTTCTGTGTGATTTGAAAACTTATCTGCTTTTTATGTTGCTTTTAGGAGGTTATGGCTTTCTCCGACAGAGTGGCTTTTTAGCCATGTTGATACAATATTTCGTTTCATGTGATTTAACAAATCTTACCAGGGCTTTGCATTCTTCTACACAAGTCTTTGCTAATGTCTTGGTGATATGCATCCATGTCGGACCAAAGCACCAGTCAATCTTGATGAACAGAACTGTTCCTTCTTGGCGGTATAATGCTGGACATTCCCATTTTGTTGTGTATTTGTGTATAATTGTTCTGTACAGATGATAACGAGAAACTTCAGGTATCTGACATTCTGCAACCAGGATGATCCAGATTGTTGCAAGTCACAATTTTCTTCTGATATCTTGACTTGATTCTTTAGATTTTCTGATGTTACAACACACGAAGCAGTGTGTTTCATGGTGGTTTAAATTATCATCCACAGGTGTGTCTTTAAATTAACTAGATGTTGCCAATAAAACCTATCAGAGCTTCCTAAGACATTACATCATCATCTGGGTTGTCCAAAATTGCGCTTAGTAAGCCTGTGTATGTAAACAATTGACTTGGCAGAAAGGAACATGTATAAATGCCTCTTAAATTCTCCTCTCTCATATTCTGGTTTTTGCATCTAAATATAAATAATTTTGGAAATCCCATTGACCTAAACTGGGTAAGGTTTATTCTGATTTCTTGTCAGATAGTGAGCAAAACATGCATATGTGTCTTTGTATATAGTGTATGTGTAACAAGTCGGGGCAGAGGATCCACTGGACCGCCGCAGGCGGTGGTACAGTCCACATCAGGGAGCAGAATCTAAGTAGGTCCCGGCAAGGCGGGTGGGACTTGCCGCGGCAGGATTCCACCAGGTTGCTACCCCTGTGGCTTTCTTTGCGGAGGCGGCCGAGGTGCAACGCAGTACAGGAACGGTAGACGAAGTCGGAGTCGGTGACAGGCCAGAAGGTCGGGGCAGGCAGCGAAGGTTCGGAGTCAAAGGGCGTAAGCAGGTGGGACTGGTACACAGGAACGACTAACCGTAACAAGACAAGGCTTCTTCTCATAGGTCAAGGGCGCTATGGATTCGGCAGGGTACTAATGGAGGTGGAGCCTTTATATAGGGTCAGCGGCCATCAAAACCAATTGCCGGCGCGCTGGCCCTTTAAATCTGAGAAAGCCAGTGCGCGCGCGCCCTAAGGAGCGGGGACGCGCGCACTGGCCGGCCAGACAGACGCGGGTAAGCAGGAGTGTGGCGAGGTAAGTGAGTGCGACCGCGGCCCAACGTGCGGACCGCAGAAGGAGACACAGGGGGACGAGTGCGCCCACAGCCCAGACTGGGGGCTGCGGTGCTGCTCGTGACAGTATGTAAACTTCTGGTTTCAACTGTAAATATAACAAAAAGGTCCGCTCACCAGTGTAACGGATGTGGGTAGTGGATCAACATTACCACTGCAAGCAGTAGTGTAAGCCACATCAGGGAGCGGCATTTAAGGGGACCCTGGATTTCACCAGAGATCTCCGCAAGGTGAGTTGGGCTTGCTGCATCAAAACACCCCCGGGTCGCTACCTCTGACGTCACTTGCTTGCGATGGTGGCCAAGATGTAGTGAGGTACAGAATCGTATGACAAACAGGAAGGTCAGCGCAGGTGACAGGCAAAGCATAGTCAAGGGATAGAGGCAGGAGATTAGAAACAAGTCAGAGGCAAACACACAGGACACACTTTCTCCAAGGAAATGAGAGCACATAGATCAGGCAAGGGACTAGGGGAAGAGGCAGGAGTAAATAGGATCAGTGCCCGGTGATAAAAAAATCACCAGCGTGCTAGCCCTTTAGTTCAGCTGACAGGAGAGCATCAAAGAGTGAGGAGAAGTAAGTATGAGAACCCCGAGTGACAGTTTCTAGTGGGTCACGGGTCACAGCACCACCTGTCCTGGGTGGCAGAGAGAGACATGGGTGCACTCGTGACACACAGTGCAGGGAGCAGGTAAACATGTAACAGTACCCCCCTTAGGGCTCCCCATCTTTTTGGCCCAGTGAAATTGTGGAAGGAGGTCTCAGTCAAAAATAGTGTCCTCCGGTTCCAAGGACCTCTCTTCTGGCCCGAGCCCCTTTCAGTCCACAATATAGTACTTCTTCCCCCTAATAGTCTTCTTGGCCAGAATATCTTTAACTTCGAAAATGTCGTTGGATACAGCTTGAAGGGATGGAGATGCGACCTTTGCAGAGAAGCGGTTGAAGACCAATGGCTTGAGGAGAGAGACATGGAAGGAGTTTTGGACACGCATTGTGGGAGGAAGACAGAGTTTATAGGTCCCTGATTAATTTGCTGCAGAACCTCAAAGAGACCCAGGAAATGTAGACTCAACTTGTAAATAGGAATATTCAGCCCTACATACTTTGCAGGTAAACACAATTTATCTCCTGGGGTAAAGATTAGAGGAGGTCTTCTCTTTTTGTAGGTTTGACTCTTCATGCAATACAACTTCTAGTTGAAGGAAGTATCACGTTTACCCCCAGTCATGAAGTCCCGGACCTGAACATCCACAGTAGGGACATCAGAGAAGACTTATAGCGGGAAAGGAGGATGAGGATGCTGGCCATAAACTATACAGATGTAGCAGAGTCTACCTTGTCCGTAATATCACGGCTTTTTGTGTTATCTGCTCTCATCTGTAAATAAAGGCCATTGAAAAGCATTGAGAAAGTAGAGATTACACTCTGTGCTGTGATATCACGCTGCATTATCTGTTCTTTTTAGATCTGCTACATCTGTTTAGAAGAGTGAAACACTGTCACAGTCAGGATCCAGGTGGTTATAGAAGAATTGTGCCCAGGGTAGAAGGCTGGCCCAGTCATCTTGATTTACAGAGACAAAGCGGTGCAAGTAATTGTCCGGAACCTGGTTCACTCTTTCAAGCTGGTCATTTGTTTGAGGATGGTATGCTGACAAAAAGTCTAATTTCACCTGCAGATGAGTGCAGAGAGCATTCCAGAATTTTGACACAAATTAGACTCCTTGATCTGAGATGATGTGCTGGAGAAGTCCATGCAGACAAAATATATGTAGAAACATGAGGCTGGTTAATTTGGGAGCAGAAGGAAAACTGGGTAATGCCAGGAAGTAAGATGTTTTTGAGAATCGGTCTTGAACCACCCAAATGACAGTGTTGTTCAAGGAGGGTGGTAGATCCGTTATAAAGTCCATGGCAATGTGGATCCAAGGGACATCCAGAATAGGCTGATGCTGAAGAAGGCCTTATTGTGGACACAGGTGGCACAAGATTCAACAAAGTATTTGACGTCTGTAACATGATTTGGCCACCAGTAAAAATGGGATATGAGTTGGCATGATTTTCGAACTCCGGGGTACTCAAACTCCACCACAGAGCCTTGTTCCCATTTCAAAATCTTTTTCTAAGTGTAGGACCTACAAAATGATTACCCGGGAGGACATGTTGGAGGTCGATGGAAGCAGTGGAGATTAGATGTTCGGGAAAAACGATGTGCTGAGGTGCGGATTCCAGATCTACTACATCAGAAGCATGGGAGAGGGCTTCGGTCTTGACATTCTTTTCAGCAGATCTGAAGTAGATCAGGAAATTTAACCTGGAAAAGAAAAGGAACCATCTAGCTTGCTGAATTAAGATGCTGGGCTGTCTGGAGATAGAGTAGGTTTTTGTGGTCCATGTAGATATTGACCAGATGACACATTCCTTCCAACAGATGGCGCTATTCTTTCAAGGCCAACTTAATGGCCAGTAATTCCTGATTCCCAATGGTGCTGTTTCTCTCTTCAGGGGAAAAGGTCTTGGAGAAAAAGCCATAAGCAACAGTTTTCCCTCTAGAGATTTTCTGTTTAAGAATCGCTTCAGCTATCACTGAGGAGTCGACCTCAAGAAAAAAGGCTTTGTCCGGGTAAGAACAGCACAGGATAGGGTCATAAGGCAATCAATGGCATTCAGACAGAACAAGTATTCCTCTGCTTCAGGTGGCCAAAGTTTGGGGTCTCCATTCTTTTTAGTAAGCACCTCAATGGATGCCACCATGGTATAGAAGTGCAAAATAAATTGTCCTTATTAATTGGCAAAACCCAGGAAGCTCTGTATGGCCCAAAGGCCGACTGGTCAAGGTTAGAGATGAGCGAACCCTAAAAAGTTTGAGTTCCAGTAGAACCTCAAATTTTGAGAAGTTTGTTTCGAAGTTAAAGTCAAACTCGAACCAAACTTCGAACCCCATTAAAGTCAATGGGAGAAGATGTTCTGGATAATTTTTATACCCATACAGGTGAGGAGAAGCTGCAATTAGCATCCATAACAGTAAATGGATACGTGGAACAACCTAGTGAAGAAAATTTGGCTGCAAGTGTCGCAGAAAAAAAATTCACAGGCTAAAATAATTCATTCCTTTTAATGGCTAACTGAAAAGATGAGGACAGCGTAGCTATAGTAGGTGCAGCGCTAACAGCTGCTATGGGGCCCCTTTGACACATAAGAAGACACTGGTATTGGAAATGGCACATGGTAACTGGCAGGAGCCCAGTTTAACTATCTGCACCAGGTCCCGAGAACATGTCAAATATGTGGTGGCAGCAAGAACATCCCAACGGGTAACACGGAGGGTCAGCTGGTAGGGACATAATATATAGGGTGCAGTGGTAGCCAGGGCTGCCATCAGTCATCTATTAACGGTTTCAGGGCCCCATGCAGCTAAATCAAATGGGGCCCCCACCCATTACTAGTTCCTATTTTTTAACATATCACTGGGCCACTTTTTGATTATAGTCCTAGTACAGGAGTACTGCCCTATTGACACCCATGCCAGTGACCATGTGCCATTTCCAATACTGGTGTCTTCTTATGTGTCAAAGGGGCTTTTGGAACACCTCAGGATGCAGGGCCCCTCGTAGAGGCTGCTACTGC
Source organism: Phyllomedusa bahiana (assembly GCA_025379985.1). NCBI lineage: Eukaryota > Metazoa > Chordata > Amphibia > Anura > Hylidae > Phyllomedusa > Phyllomedusa bahiana. The sequence goes on along the minus strand of JAODAL010025769.1, from coordinate 22,697 downwards.
CAGGGGTGCCAATAGGGCAGTGCGGGCAGTACTCCTGTCATGGGCCCTAATCGAAAAGGGACCCACAAATCTGTTAAAAAATAGGTAGTACTAATGGGTGGGGACCAAATTTGATTTGGCTGTATGGGGCCTGAAACGGTTAATAGATGACTTTTGGAGACTGACTGATGACTGATGTTAATAGATGACTGATGGAATGTGTATTTCACATTGTCAAGAAGACGTGCTACAGTTTACTAGTCAGTGAGATCGGCAACTGGGGCAACAAAATTGTCTGAGATCCACTCTTGATTAATTTTTAGAGATGGGCGAATCAATTCTAACGAAGTGGAATTCCTTTAGAATGGCCACGAGCAAATGGCATGACATGGGGAAGAGAACTCTGGGAGGAAGAAAGGAACACTCTCTATGATATGTGCAGACATAAAGCTAATCAGCGACCAGCAGGCTTCTGTGACGTCACAGCCCTATAAATACGGACGCCATCTTAGATTCTCACACTTCTCTTGTCATAAGAATCTGGCTGCTGCTGTTGCTTCACTATATTGCCCTCATTAGCAAAGAAACTAATTTTTTTCAGTTACTGGAGTGAAAGACCTTCAGAATTGTGTGTCATATACACACTTGTTACTCAACCAGCGTTATTATTTTGTTTTAGTTTGTGGGGTATTGTCCCTAAATTCAAGGGTGGGTGTACTTCTGCCCCATACATGCCTGAATTACATCTGCATACCGTGAACAAGGGCGTCCGTATACGCCCGAAACGCGTCGGTGCTTTATCCCTGTCTGTACCCTCCTATTTGTGCCTTCATACAAGTAAACTTGGCTTAAAGATTATCCATCGCTGGACCCGTTGTTTTCCTTTGGATTTGAGTCTCTGGGGCCGCGGCTGGCTGTGGGGGTCCGGAGCGAAGGAGAGCCAGAGGCAGTGCTGGACGTCTCATTCTACTATAGCCGTACACGGACTTGCATGGTGAGCGCATTCCCATTAACTTTACTTTGCGTTATTTAGTAGTTGCACCAGCACTAGGGTTTGCTGCTCCATGTAGTACGGTCTACCTACTCTCTATTACCCAGCATTTATTGATTATTCTTCATTTACGGAGGGTACGAGGGACGGACTATTTTTTCAGCTCACCTAGCTACAACACCCACTAGCACATATGGACAGAGCAGCCAAATTAGCCCAGGTCTTTGGGGAATCAGCCAGACCACCTGAGAACAGGGAAGAACTACAGGGGCTAATGAATAGTTTGGAAAAGGCTCAAGTCCAGGAGCTCAATCTATGGTGGGACAGGAATTCCTTGAAGATCTATATGGAAAAGGGTATTATACCCAGAGGATTGCGGCTAAGAAAAATGCCGTCATTTAACTACACGGAAGAATTCCTGATCAATTGGAATAAAATTTTGTCGGACTGTTCTTTAAAATTAATACAGTTGATTATAGATTTTGAAACACAAAAATTACAAGAAGTACAAAAGAACATAGATGACTTACAAGAAAAAATCAACAATTTCGTAGATGCTGGAGATATGGATAACATAAAAGAAAAAATCAAAAGAAACCTTTCCAAACTGGAATCTATCATCGTGGAAACCAAAAGAGTTAAATACCAGAGAGATCATTGTGATTATGAAAAGAATGAAATCTATACCTGGAAACAGGAGAGAAAACCCAGATCCATTCTAAGACGTCAGCAAAGGTATACCCACAATAGAAAAGAAGTCAGCTTTGGGGATACAGATTACGCTATTACTGGAACTTCTGATTCTGACTGTTCATCTATGGAAGGACGAGGACCTAACCAAAGAGGCAGGAACCGCATGCAGACGGCACAGAATAAGGGGACTATATCGAACACCACAACACCGGCAAAAAACGGGGCAGGAGAGGTGGAAGAAAGTGCCGCTCCAAAAAAACAAAAACAAAAAGGCACAACGAGAAAGAAGAGTTAGAACAGCCACAAGAGGACTATGATGTGGTTATCTTGACTCCTACTATCCTTTCCAACCAACATATTAATTTTCTAAAAAAGGACTGAATTTTACTCCCACTGTCCATTTTGATGTCTTTGATACAATGTTGGACATTAATAGATTTATTAGGTCCTTAACGGTCAAGCGGTTCTTTGAGATTAATAAAGATTGTGAGGGTAATATAAATACTTGTCCCATGGAGGTAGGAGGCACTAATGAATACATACAGTTGCCTTTTAAAGAACAACAAGCACTACTTACACTAAAAGAATTGCAAGAAACAAGTGTAGAAAAAAAAGTATAGGTAGTACCGGTTAGCCATTACAACCTTTTTTTTATCCAAAGAAGTCTAGAGATAAAACAAGGGATAGTTTTAAAACAGGTTAGGAAAGAGATTTAAAAACCTTGGCGGGGACAGATGGAGAAGGAGGCAAACAAAATTGACAAAAAGCGAGATAAAACCCCTTTAATAATTAAAAAAAATAAAACCCATTAAAAAAATCGATAGGGGGGCCCTTTGTGGTTTTGGGTTTCTACCTGTACCAAAAAAACAGTAATGGAATTTTTGAATGACCAAAAAAAAATACAAAAAAATGGGGGGAAACCCCTAGAAAAAGTTTTAGAGTTTTTTGGTCCGGCCCCCGCGATCCCTCCTGGGGGCCGCCGCAGCTCTGCTCGGTCCCCCCGGGGCCGCCCCGGGTCACCACTTACCCGGCCGCGCCCCTGCCCCTCGCAATTTTGCCCGGCGCGCGCGTCCCTGTGATCTAAGGGCGCGCGCCCCGGCTCTGTAGATTTAAAGGGAGTGCGCCGGTAATTGGGGGTAATTGCCGGGCACTGCCTCTATTTCCCCCGGGCCGCCTTTTCCCCCCCGCTCCCTCCAGATTTTTAGTGCCTTCCCTATTGTGAAAGCGTTCCTTTTGTCCCGTCTGATCTATCGTGTCCGTACCCTTGCTTCTGTCTATTGCCCTATCTCGCCGTCCTGACCGCCTCGGGTTTCGACCACAACCATAGTCCTCCCGGGGACCCCCTGCCTGACCCCGATACGACCCTGCCCTGACGTTTTTGCCCCGCTATACTTCGGCTGCCACCCCCAAGCAATACGTCGGGGTAACAACCCTGGTAGGGACCCCCGCCGCAGCAAGTCCCCCCCGTTTTTGCGGCGGGTTTGGGTGAAACCGGGACCCTACTTGGGATTCCTTTCCCCCGGCGTGGCTTACACCATCGCTTGCGGGGGTGTGGATCCCTTCCGGCCCGGGAAAACCGTAAAGAAAGACCCGGGCCATGGATCCCCCCAAGGTACCGCGCCCGTGTGGGGGGGACCTCTCCCCCGGTGGTGACCCCAGTCTAGCAACGGGCCAGCGGGCAACAGTGGTCAGTTGCCCCGCCATGGTCAAAAAGTCACCCCCCCAGCGCAACCTCCACCTCCCCCCCTGTGGCCGCTCCCGCCGGCGGCTCCACTGGCTCCGTTGGGACCAATCTCCTTTTGTCGCTGCCTGCCAAATTTGCGGTGACCCCAGCTCTGCGGGGTTTCCTCACCCGTGCACCTGCACATTGAGTTAATGGGGACCAAATTCTTGTAAAACTTTCCAAGGTGGCTTTTTTTGTGGTCACCCTGTTGCCGGAAGGGCCCCTGGCCGGCTACACCCTTAGGGGGAAGGAGCGATCCTGTGATGCGGATTGCGGGCCCTTCCTCGCTGTTTCCCGATGTCCGGGAAAACCGTCCCCCCCTTTTGCTGGAGGGCCCTCTTAAAACCTACCCCAGGGTGAAATTCAGTCAAACCTTTTTAGGAAAGGCTTTTTCACCCCTTTTCCCCCAGCAGTATAAAGGACCCCTTCCCGCAAGAATTTGCCATCCTTCTGAGGGGTTAAGCCACCGGGCCACCGTTTGACGTCGTTCCCCAGGAGGCAAGAAAGCCCCGCAAGATGGGAAACCTGGCGCGACCCCGCGTTCCCACGCCTGGCTTTTTTCCAGAGCCTTTCCTCTGCCGTTCCCTTGAAATTGGGAGGAACCCATGCAGGTGGACAAGTCCACATTTCTGAGAAAATTTCCCCGTCGCCGTGCAAAAAGCTAGTCTGTCTCGCCAGCCGGATCTTTTTTCGGAGGAGCGTCCGCTTCGCCCCCAACGTCCGGGAAATGCCCCACCTAGGCTATGTTGGGGAGGGCATCCCTAGGTGAGAATATTCCTCTCCCGCCTGACTAGCCGGTGGGGGTCGGGACGCCCTCGGGTCTTGTTTTCCAGGCTCCTGCTTTCCTGGACTCCGGTTCTGCTGGGAACTTTATACAGCCCCCCTTGTACCCGTTCCCCAGTTTCCCTGTGGTTTTCTGGAAAAAGCCCTTGGTGATACCCTCCGTAGGGGAGCGCGGGGGGAGCCACCGGCAAGACCAAGCCGGTGACTCTCCGTGGGCGCCCCTAAGGAAAAGTCTCCCTTATTTGCTCTTTTCCCCCTCTGCCCCTGTTGGGGCTCCGTGGCTGCGCCCCATCCCCCCTACGCTTTAATTGGTTTGCCCGGCGGGGGTCGTGCGCGGGGGCCCTAACTGCTGGAACTCTTGTCTGGGGCAACTCCCCCGGTGCGCCCCGTTTTCCCAAACCCGTCCTCCAGGCCTCTGCCGGGTTCCCTACGGAATCCCGGGGATTACGCGGATTTCTTCCGGAAAAAAGCAGGGAGGCCCTTCCCGTCTCTCCCCCCTATGTGCCTATCGATCTACTCCCGGGAGCCAGTCCTCCTAGGGGCGGGGTTTTCCCCCACTATCGGTACCAGAACCAGGCCATGTCGACCTACTTTGGGGAAAAACCTGCAGAAGGGGTTTATACGCAAGTCCCCCCCCCTGGGGGGGAACAAAAAATTTTTTTCCCCTATGGTGGGGGTCTTAAAAATCAGGGTAAAAAAACCGCTATCCCTTGCCGTTTGATCACGGAATGTTCCGGCTTGCGGGGGCAAGAATTTTCCCCCGTTTGACCTGCGGGGGGCCCTAAAACCCCCTGACCCCTTTCGAGAGGGGGAGAGTGGAAGACTGCTTTTAACACACGGGGTGGACACTTTAAATATTAGTCTTGCCCTTCGGTCTGTGCAACGCCCCAGCAGTCTTCCGGGAATTTGGAACGTTTCTCGGGTTTTTCCCTTTCCGTGTGTCGTGGTCTACCTAGACGACTTTTTGGGATTTCTGCCTGTGGAATCATCGCTCTATGCCCGCCTGGTTTTTTGGGGGTTGTCCCAAACCACTCTACGCTAAGTTGGAAAAAAGTTTTCCACCAGCCAGCCCCCCTTCCGGGTTACGTCATCTCGGACCGGGGGTTTTTACAGGGGGGGACCCTGCCAAGCTGTCGGTGTCGGAGGGCCCCCCCGGGGGGCCACGAGCTATACACCCTTCGGGGCTTCCGAATTACTACTCAGTTTTTCCTGCATTATTCTACCTTGGTGGAAACCTATCTTGCACTTCCCAAGAAGAACTCCAACCCAGGCAGGGCCCGCCAGAGGCCAAAAAAGGCGTTTGCTCAACTTAAAGGGGCCCTTGCCTCGGCGCCCGTCCTGACCCGACCGGGGTTCCCCAGGGAAACATTCTTTCTGGAGGGGGACACCTCCTGGCGGGGGCTGGCGAAAATTCACGCAGAAAGGGCCTAAAGGAAAAATGGCACCTGTTTTTTCTCCAAGACTTTCTCCCCCCGCGGGAAGGGGGAAAATTACCCAGGGGACCGGGAGTTTTTGGCTATAAAATGCCTAGAGGAGTGGGTTATTTCTGGGGGTGTCATACCCCATCACCCTTTTCTCCCACCCCTTTAAAAATCTTCCAAAACCAACGGGGCCCAAGCCCAACCCACTAAGCAGGTGGTCCCCGTTCTTCTCGCGCTTCAAATTTCCCGATACATTTTCGGCCAGCAGAGAAGAACGTAGGGCCCATGCGCTCTCCCCTGTTCCCCAGTGTTGGGGGGAGGGGGCACGCCCCGATTTTAAATTTCCCGAACGCCTGATCTGGGGGCTCCGTGATCCGAAAGGTTTCCCCCAGGGAAAAATTTTGTCCCCTCCCCGCGCCCCGCAGAAGAATTTTGAAAAATGGGGACATGTTCTCTGGGGGCTGGCACCCAGGAGCACAAAACCTTTCCCCTTTATCCCGTTTTACTGGTGGCCAATTGCTAGGGACATCAAGGGTTTCGTGAAGTCCTGCGTACTTGTGTGTAACAAGACCCCCCCGCCCAAAACCCCGGGTTTGCTCCAGCCGCTGCCCCTCCCTAGGGCCCCCTTTGGTCATGTGGAATGGATTTCGTCCGGACTGCCCCTCTTTTGGGAACCGGGCATCTGGTGGGGGGCGCGGACCGTTTTTCGAAGAGGGGACTTTATTCCCTTGTCAGGGCACCCTCGCCCCCCCGTTGGGGGAACCTTTTTTTCCCATTTTTCCGCCTACCACTTCCCCAGCAATTGTCTCGGTCGGGGTCCAAATTTGTGTCGAGGTCTGGGGGCCCCCTTTCTCTCGGTTGCAGGTTTAACCCAAATTTTTTTCCGCCTCCACCCCCAGCCCCAAAAGGCCCCAAATGGAGAGGATCAATAGATTCTGGGGGGTATTTTCCAAAATTTAGTCTCGGTCGACAGGATGCTGGGCCAGCTTGCTTCTTTGGGGCGAGTTTTTCCCATAATCCTGGGGGTGGGGAATTTCCCCTGGTACCCCCCATTTTTTTATCGTCTATGGCCAGCATCCCCCCCCTCCATTAATTGTCTCCCTCTCGGAATGCCCGGGCGGACACTTTGCCCAGATTGGTGTCCCCTTTGGAAAAAAACCCGCCGTCTGCAGATGCATCCCCACGTTGAAGGTTCCCAAGCGGGCAAAAATAGAAGACCCTCCCGTTTTTCGCCTGGCGACAAGGTTTGGCTATCGGCCAAAATTTCCGGGTGAAGATCCCCTGACAAATTGGGGCCCCGGTAGTAGGACCATTTAAGTACTCGCCCCTCAACCGGCTGCCTACAAACTCCGGCTCCCCCCACAATGGCCCCCCAAATCCTTCCGTCTTTTTGAAGCCTGTGGCCTGAATGTTTTTCCAGAGGTAAGCCCCCCATCTTTTTTGAACGGGGCCGCCACATCTTCACTGTAAATGAGATCCGCATGAAACCCCCAAGGGAAGGCGGGATTTCCTGACGACTGGGGGGGGGAATTGGTCCCGAGGAGGACGTGGGAGCCGGAGGACAAATTTGGACCGTGAGTTGCTGCAGAATTCCTCCAGGGCCCGGAAGAAGGGGGGGGCTAAGGGGGGGTTTGTTGCGCCCCCGCCCCCCGGATCCCCCTGCGGGCGCCGCCCCCAAACTCTGCCTGGTCCCCGGGAGGGTGCCGCCCCCCCGCCCGGGTGTCGGGCGGGGGGCACTCGCCCCGGGGTGTCACCCTTACCGGGGCCGTCCTGTTCCTCGCAATCTCCTGCTGTCCGGCGGCGTGCCCCCCGGGTCTAAGGCGCGGCGCGGGCCCGGGTCTGTGGATTTAAGGGGCAGTGGCCGGTAATTGGGTAATTTCCGGGGGCCCGCCTTTTACCCGGGGGCTCCGCCCGCTCCCTGCCGATTTTAGTGCTTGCCTATTTTTGGAAAGGTTCCTATTGCCGTCCTGATCTACGTTACCGACCCTTTCTTCCGTCTATTGACCCCGTATCTTGCCGCCTGCCCTGACCGCCTGCCTGTCCTCGACCACAAAAAATACTGCCTTTCCTGACCCGCCCGACCCCGCACAGCCCGCTGACGATTTTGCACCACCTTACTTCGGCTGCCCCGCAAGCAAGTCACGTCAGGGGGGGAACGACCTGGTAGCTCCCCCGCAGCAAGTCCAAACCCCTTTGCGGCGGGCTCTGGTGAATAGGGGCCTACTTGATTCCGTTCCCGGGGTGGCTTTCACCCTCGCTTTTCGGTGGTCCAGTGGATCCTTCCCCGTCCGGAACCGAAAAACAGAGTAAAATTTTAAAAAATTTCTACAAGAAGGGGATATGCAAGGGGGTATAACAGAAAATGAAAATTGGTCCTGGTAAATAACCCCAAAATACCTTTTTTTATGGGGGCTAAGAACCCCCAAGGAGGAGTTTCCACCCAAAAATAGACCCATTGTCTGAGTAGAGACAGTCTATGTTCCAAATTAAATAAATGGATGTAAACTCCTTAACCCCTGTGCAAGGGTTACCCGGGTCCCAAAGGTGTTCCTCTGTACTGAAAAACTTTTCTAGTTTTTCCCTGGCTTAAAAAATACTGCGGCTTAGTCTTTATGTAACCCCTTTTATTTCCCCAAAACCCAGGGGTTTTTTGAAAATGCGGTGGAATTTCATCTTTTTAAATATGTTTTACTTCAGAGCTAAATCTTTTTTGTAGAGTGTTGATTTCTTTCAAAATAAATTTTTTTTTTTTTGATGAAAAATTTTTCTGCAAAATTGTTGGTGTCCCCAATGGGGGCCCCGGCCCCCCCCATCCCTGGCCTATATTTATGGCCTGGGGGGGAAAAAGAAATTTATTTACAGTCTAGACAATCCCCCTGTGAGGTTTTGGTTGGTATGGGCTACATTGATGACCTCCTCATTTTTTGGGGGGGGGGTCGGGGGGGCGCCCTTTCCCCCACTTTGTCTTTATCTCAATGCAATGGGCCCCTTAATTTTAGATTCACTCACCAGGGGGAAAAATAATAGATTCCCTTTTATATACTTCTTAAAAGTACCAAGGTTTGGAAACAGGGGTAGTACCACACTTTTAGAAAACCTATGTGGAACACTTAATGAAAACAAATAGTTGTCACCCGAAAATACAGTGGAATCGAACCCGTTGGGGAAAAACTATAGAGCCAGCGGGCATGCACACAAATACAGGATTTTATCAAAAAAACCAAACTGAAACTATACATCAAAAGGTGAAAAAAAGGGTTATACAAAAATCAAATAAAAAAACAAGAGTAAAAAGGGGAGAACAAGCACACAGATTTTATTAAAAAGAGAAAGAAAAAAAAAACTAACGAAAAAAAATGGAGCTATTGCATGTAAAACGAAAAAAGCTTTTGAATTCAACCCAAAAAAAACAGTTTTCTATAAAAAACTTTTGGTTCCCAAGCAAAAACCCCTTAACAGCGGGATAGTGGTTGGGAAAGGTTTTGTAGTTGGAGAAATTGTTATGGGTAACCCCAAACCCCCAGCTGCTTCACGAAATAAGAAAAAAGATACCTGTCCTCGTGTAAAAGGTTTCTTTTCCCTGTGGAAAAAAAAATGCGGTACATGTAAATTTGCAAAAAAGAGAGACCTTCAGTGACATGGAACATACCAACAAAAAATTTCGATCAAGGAGTTCATTAATTGTGAAGAGTATGTAATCTATGCCATTGAGTGTATATGTTCCAAATTATACATTGGCGCACAATAGAAGATGAAAATGCATTTAGAAAATCTAATCTATTTAAACAGGGGGGCCCCCCCCAATTTTGGTGCAGCGAAGCCTTTTTTAAGGTCCCCGGGGGGATCAGTCGTAGCTTTGCTTACGGAATAGAAGAATCCAAAACCCCCCAAAATGGAGGGATGAACATATCTGCGCTACGTGAACTGCATGGGGTTTTTAAGTTAGATTCACGTGCTCCAAGGTCTTAATGCCCTTTTTACTTGCAACATCTATTGTTGATTATTATCTTTTGTCATGCATTTTATTCCCGGTTTTTTAACACAGGTGAGTGTTTATGTGCAATACATTTGGATGCGGGAGGAAATGATGTCATACTAACCACCCCGTTTTTAACTATTTAAGAATGTCTTTTGTTTGTGAAAGCATCCGTACAAGGGGTCCCCTTTTTACGCCCGAACGCTCGGTGCTTTTCCCCGTCTGTCCCTCCTTTTGTGCCCTTTAACAAGTAAAATTGGCTTAAAGTATCCATCGCTGGACCCGTTGTTTTCCTTTTGGATTTGAATGCCTGAATTACATCTGGTTGTTCTGTACGGTATTTCATACCCAAGGTTTAATTTAAACTCTTCATTGTGGGGTAATTTGGACTAAAATATTGGGTGTCTGTTTTTTTGGTCCCATATACACCTAAATTACATCTGGTTTTTCTGTAGGGTATTTCATACCCAAGCCTTAATTTAATCTCTTGATTGTGGGGTAATTTGGACTAAAATACAGGGTGTCTGTATTTTTCGGTCCGACATGCGTCTAAGTTACATATGGTTGTTCTGTACGGTATTTCATACCCAAAGCTTAGCTGAAGATCTTCATTGTGGAGTAAATTGGACTAAAATACAAGGTGTGTGTTTTTTTTGGTCCCATATACGCCTACATTATATTTGGTTGTTCTGTACGGTATTTCATACCCAAGGCTTAATTTAATTTTTTGATCAAACAGTATGTCAGGAAGAGAGGTGGCAGACCCTAGACCTGTGAGTGGCAGTGGCACAAATGTTCCCGGACCAGGCATAGGTCGCAGCACAGTAAAGGGACGTCGCGCAAGGGTGACTCGTTGAGGCCAGAACTGCTGGTGTCATCTAGTGGCCGTGTGTTGACCAGCAACGCAAGGGTTCTGGTCAACTCACCTAGCATTCTTTTTTTTTTGTTGTTGTTTCCAGTAGGATTCAACCATCCATTTATTTAAAGCTGATTTCTCATCTGGCTCTACAGAAAACAATGCAAAAAGGCGTCAGCATGGGTGTCCTTTATTCATGATCCCAGTACAAAAAACAGCATGAAAGCAACGTTTCGACTCACAGCCTGAGTCTTTATCAAGCTAAATACATATGCACATATCTCCTACATACATACAAAAAAAGAGATGGTTCTAAAACATACAAACACCAATTACAGACCCATTGCCTAATGTTAAGATAAAATACAGCTGTGTAAAAACAGTGCACACCAATCCCCTACATCAATTATTTGATTCTTTCCTTTTTTCCCTTTTTTTTCTTCCTTATTTCTTTTTTCATTTTTCCCCCTTTTTTCCCCCTTCTCTCTTTTTCAACCCCCTTTTTTTTCTTTTCCACTTTTTTGTTTGTTTTGTGGTGTTAATCCCCATTTAATCGTTCACTGTCGCTCCTATTCTGATTGGCTGGTTTATGCCGACCAATGAGAATAGCTTTCAGAATTTGAATTACTGTATTTCCCGGCAATTTCCAATATACTAATTCCTGATATTGTGCCGTTCTAGATTTTTGGAAAGTGATTTTTTTTGTACTTATTTTTTATTTTTGAGGTTTGAGCTCTTTTCTGAGAATGTTTTACGCCTTTATAAAAGCGATTTTTTTAAGTCGTACTCCATGCCGCACGGAGCTGAGCGCCGAGATTTCTGTTGTGATCTTTTATGTTTCCTCACATGTTCCGTTCTCGCTTCACTTCGCCTCCGCCGGAGCATTTAGACCAGAATCAACTAGGTCTGACTGTCAGAGCTGCCGAGCGCTGCAACGCGCCGCACTTTGCCGACTCGCGATCGTACATGCCTCGGAGTTTTCGAGCGCGCCGTGTCCCACCCCGGAACGCCTACACCGTGCCCACACCGCGCCCATTGCCTGCTCCTTCATGCGAGGCGCAGCTGGAAGTGGCGTACGCTGCGCCTAACATCGCATCCCTGCATCCGACAGCGGATTCGGGCCGGTGAGGCGCCGGATACGCCTGAAAACAGGTGTAAAGCCCATTCATACATGTCGCCCTTAGAGTTAAATGCTGTCCTATAGCAAGCAATGGTTAGGTATTGCATCTTAAAGTACTGGGAATTAGCTTGTGACCAGTAATTGTCACTGTTAGCAGGTATACTGGTGGTGGATCATCTGGATCACCGCAAGAGATGGTATAGACCATGCTAGGGAGAGGACTCTAAGAAGTCCCCCAGTTTTCACCAGAGCCTGATGCAAGGCAGGTTAAACTTGGCTGCTGGGGACTCCCAGGCCACTACCCCTGATGTGGCCACTCACAGTAACATCCAAAGGGACAGGCATAGAAGAATAGGGAGCAGGCACAGGTGACAGGTCTCAGGTATAAAAAAACTTTGAGATTCTTAGTTCACATGTTTTGGATCAAAAAATGCTTAAGCCACCCCCGAACTTACAATGTGATCTCAGGTCGGGTGGTCCTACGCTATCTTTACCTCTCAATAGAGCCAAATTCAGGCCTCTCATTGGGTCAACCGACCTCCATTATCCAGAGAGAAATAAATAAAAAAACACCAACCTTGCAAGCTGAACTCATATAACAGCGTGTGAAAAGTGGGTGGGGTGCAGGAAACCAAAATGGAGGCATCCCTTCCTCCCTATATAGATTAAAAGCAATATATGCCAAATACAACGTATAGTTCTGCACAAAAAAAACATTTCTGAAAAAACACAATGTGAACCTGGGTGCCACTGGCAGGGTTGCGGCATATATATATACACACGCACACCATTACCAGTGGCACACCACTGCAAAAAGGGCAATACAATACATGGAAATCCCTAAAGAAGCATTTATTCTATCTATCATACATGAAAAAACTTTGAGATTCTTAGTTCACATTTTTTGATCAAAAAATGCTTAAGCCACCTACAAACTTACAACGTGATCTCAGGTCGGGTGGTCCTATGCTATCTTTACCTCTCAATAGAGCCAAATCCAGGCCTCTCATTGGGTCAACCGACCTCCATTATCCAGAGAGAAAGAAAGAAAAAAACACCAACCTTGCAAGCTGAACTCAAATAACAGCCTGTGCAAAGTGGGTGGGATGCAGGAAACCAAAATGGAGGCATCCCTTCCTCCCTATATAGATTAAAAGCAATATATGCCAAATACAACATATAGTTCTGCACAAAAAAAACATTTCTGAACATTTCTCAGGTAGGTGCAACATAGGATGGTAGTAGCGTACAGGCAGGTAATAGACTGTTGTAGCGGCAGGTACAACAGGAGGTAGTAGATTGGTGTGGCGGCAGGTAGCAGCAGAAGGTATCACTGGAATCAGGCAGCAGCAAATGTAAAGCAATGCAGAGGTCAGGATCAATGTAGGAACATCAACAAATTGATGCTGAGCACAGGCAAGAGGTTTCTTAAGTCCCCAGGGTGGTGGGTCATTGGTATTTAAATCTCAGAGAGCTGGACACAAATGAGAGACCGAAGCAGAGCAGGAGCTTGGCAAGATGAGTAGACACAGGCATGAGATTCAGGACAGGCAGTGCTGGGACAAGCACACCAGGGGTGTGCGGCGTGTATCATCAAGGTAACGGTCAAATGGCTTCTTTTGCATGTTTTATTGACCTAAAGTCATTCCTTCTCAAATTACAATATTTGTCTTTGACAATAACATTATTGCTTGTCCAGGACCTTCTTCTATTGTCAGTGTGATGTGGTTATTTTTGTTTTGTCCTGTTTATTTTTGTTTCGACTTAGGTATATTTTATATCCGTTTAAGACCATCGGTCCATATTCTTTGCTATAGCCCTACCTTATCCACTTCATTTTGAACTAGGGTTTTCTAGGGCTTTTGAATAGGTTTTCACTCCTCCAGCATGTGTAGCTTTTGTTTACTGAAGATTGATGGAGTTTTCCCACTTTAGACAATGATGGCATATTGCTAAGATATGCCATCATTTTCTAATTGGTCCAGGTCCCACCTCTGAGACCCGCACCCAAAATGAGTGGGGTATCATTGGGGCACTTTGGTATCAGTATGATAATAAATAGTGTGGAAGTTAAATGAAAGGCATCAACAATGTACATCATTTTCTACAAAACCAAAAAAACACACAAACATAACACAAAAAATACATAGAGAAGTTGTGCTCGGCTTTGCGGTTCAATAGAGATGGCACACACCAAGAAAGAATACAATAAATACACAAACAGTAATCAAAAAGAGGAATGTATTCAATCTTGGTATGTGTGAAAACGTTTGGAAGTTGTCTACCAAGAATGAATAAAATATACTTGGATTACATTATTTTCAGAGGCTTTTTTTTTTAGAGCCTCCATTGCAGCTTCTGCCAACATTTTCGGGAAAAAACTAGTACAGCATGCTATTTTCGTCTTTCAAATGACAGACTTCACGACAGAAACACGATGGATACTATTTGTGCCATAGTTCAAAGTACCATATTCTAAGTGTTTATTAGAATTATATCAGAATTTAATGGATCTGGTATAATCTCTATTGTAATCTGATCATTTTAGCTCTTTTCACAGATACAGTATGTGTCATCTGTATTGGACCTTCTTTTAGAGAACTTCCAAATGTTTTCACTTAATTTCCATTCATAAAAGTTAGTGACAATGCATGCACAACTGCATATGGACAGTGGCAATATCATTTTATACTTGTTTCAAAAGAAACAACTAATAATATCAAAAGGTAAAAGTATAAAGATTTTGCTATTTCATTTTAATGCATTTAAACTTATTTGTAGTTTATTGTCACAAAATAAGAGTTGAAATGATGTGGAGTTGTGCGTTTTGAAGTCTGATATGTAGTTTGGAATAAATGGATTACATACTACAGTTAAGTGATCTTTAAAAGGGAGTTTTGTTTATTGATGAAAAACAATAATGGATGAGAGAACATTTATGGCAACATAGTCACTTGTTTCATCAAAAATTCATCCTGCTACAAGTCATTTAAAGGTTCTCTGGAAAATATTAATTTTGGATTTAGAATGTGAAGAATATGAAACCCTGTTTTCATATACATTTATACAGTGTATGCCACCCGATTTAAATATTTTTTTTTTTATTTCTCCAGAATTATGCCAAGGATTATTTGTTTTCCTGTAATTCCAATAGTTCAACAATGTATATATTTTCCATACCCACATCCAGATGCTTCCATGCATTTAAACGGAAGTATATATTGATAGAGCAAGCACAGTACTGCTGGATGACATTGTATACTGTGAGGAATGTAGTTACTGGAGTCCCATGTGTACAGCAATGCAGGCATCATAGCAGTACACAATGCTCATGCATGTAATGCATGTCATTTTTATGCTGTCAAATGTTTTACAGATTATAATTTTTACAGTGAAATTTATGTAGAATTCTTCAGTGGAGAATGCTTTGTGTACCAGTAGCATGAAAAGTGACATAATGGAGGTTTCGTAACAAAGCTTATGCCAGCAAAGCAAAGTCTTTTTGGTGAAGATAAGAAATTAAATATTACAATAAAAACTGAAATTACACTAGGTTGCAAACGTTGCAGCCACAAACTTGAATGTAGTTTATTGATTTTTTATGTGATAGAGCAACACAAAGTAGCAAGTATTTGTAAAGTATAAAGAAAATGATATGTACTTTTCCAAAACTTTGCAAATTAAAAAAAAATGAATAAAAGTGTGGCGTGCATATTTATTCAGCCCCCTTTACTCTAATATTCCTAAATAAAATCAAGTGTGATCAATTTTAGAAGTCACCTAAATGGGGGTGTGGCCTGGACTGTGATGTAGTCAGGTGCATGTTTGGCGGGCTCTCCTATATATTTCAGATTATCAGTAAAATAAGCTTTTTTCAAGCTACCACTGCCAAACCTCAGTCTACATTTACAACATGATGCGAGAAGCATTTTGGTACATTTTGAAGTCTCCAGGATACTTTGAAATGGAGTTTTCTATTGGCAGCCTAGCTTGCCTCCTAATTAGCTGCTTTTCTCTCCAGCACCACTTTGCTGACATCCTCCTGGTTCAGGTTTGTGTTGCACTGAATTGGCTGTATTTGCGTCTTCTAAAATCGGGCCCACGTGTTGCGTCATCCGAGGAGGATTGATCTGGTCAACTACATCAGTCAAGTATCCCGTGATGTGACCTTGCACCGTTCCCATTACTTGGTTTTGATATGCCTGCTATACCGCAGAAGAGATAGGTGGATACATTCTGCTCCTTCCCAACCAGTAAAACCCATGGTCACAACACTGCTCAACAATACTGTCAGTGAGCATATCAGGGTTCGGCCCTCTACTGGAACACTGTGTGTTGCTCCCGTATCTCAGATCTTTCTAGGGGTCTGTTAAGTCACAAAGCTCCCCGTGCTCTGTCACTAAGGAAACCTACAAAATCCCAATATTGTGGGTTTCAGGTGGATACCACTGCCCATGGCAATATTCCATTGTCTGTGGAGGTCTAATAATATCTCTGCATTAATTAATATTCTAAGCACTATAAATAAGTCAAGTGCACTTCAATCAGTGCTGCTCTTTATGCTTTTGAATTCAAATTAATGCATTATTTAGGCTAAATTGCAGTCAGGTTCATCTGGACTTACTAATCTTTTGTGTTCTAGAACGTAATCTATTGACCTCAATCACAAGGAGGCTCCTGACTCTCAGCCGTGAACAACATCTATGTTGCAACAACTTTTTCATCCTTCCGCACCACTCTCCAGTCACGTCTAAAACAAATGATGTATGACCTTAGGCAGGATATCCAATCCTTAGAATCAAGAACAGAACATATAAAAAAAAGATGTCTGAGATTGCTAACTCACGCAATAATTTGATGAATGCAAATAACGCCTTAGAAAAGGAAGTACAGCATCTTTTCAACAACGTCTTAGTCTGAGAACACAGGTCTACCCATAACAATGCACAAATACGTGGCATTCTGTAGTCTGTTCCACCTGACCAATTAAATACCTATCTAATAGATATTATGGCACTTACCCTGCCTCAATGCACAAAACAAAATTTAATTATTGACAGAATCCACAGAATTCCAAAGCCACAGCACCTACCGCAACAAGTTCCAAATGACACAATTGCCCATATACACTTTTATAACATCAAGTAGGATTTTGTACCTGTCCTCTTTAGGGCTGGTATGTTACCTGAATGTTTTCAAGTTATAACAAAATTTACTTACCTCTCAGTGGCAACTATTTTGAGAAGGAGGAAATTTGAACCTCATACAAAGATCTTTGGAGAAAAGACGGTATTATTCCACCAATACCAAAGCAATACCATTCTTGTCAAGTATCTACATTGTTATGGTTTTGCTTCTGTTGGTGGAACAATCTTTTTCTTATTGTGTACTACAAATTACAACCTTTGAATCGAGGATCAGCCATAAATAAGATTTCCAAAGAAAAAAAAACAGCATCATCCAGCTCATCTATAGTGGTCTGTCGGCCAAGAAAATCACTAAACTGCATCATGTGATACCATGACAGTTGAAAGAATATGAAATGAAGTTCATTCATCCATTCAAAAGTCAAGAGGTGGATGTCCAGGCATAGTATCCGAGTCAACAAGTCGGCTCATCACAAGGTCTATCAGTTCTAATGCGACAGACACGGCAGTGGAGGTGGCTCGTATGCTTTGTAATAGTAAGATCACAGACTTCCATGCAAGCACCCTACAACACACATTACAAAAGGCTGGAATGGTGACCTGAAAAAAGTAAAGAAGCCTCGACTTCAATATCGTTATAAGAAGCATCGACTCAAGTTTGCAAAAAAGTATGAAAAGTGGGGAGTAGATGATTGGATGATTTCTCCCAATCTCTGTCCTGAATAATTACCTTGTGTTTATTTGTATTGCTAGTGACCTGACATTCTGCCCCTGTAGCATCTCCTCTGCTGGCTTATTTGTAACTCCACCCATTGCTGGCAGCTGGGCCCACTGATTTATATCA
This sequence comes from Phyllomedusa bahiana, assembly GCA_025379985.1. Lineage (NCBI taxonomy): Eukaryota > Metazoa > Chordata > Amphibia > Anura > Hylidae > Phyllomedusa > Phyllomedusa bahiana. Next base: position 5,164 of record JAODAL010025769.1, on the reverse strand, counting down.
ATGAACTCCACATAGGATAGTATAAATTAGTTAGCTTGGGTCAGTCTGACCATTTGGGTCAGTATAGCCATGTAGAGTAGTGAACCATATCTGTAAGTGAACCAGATATGAAAGTGATAGATCTGAATCAAGGTATCTGAAATAAAACCAAAATTAGACCGGAAGTGGGCCAAAGCGGGCTAGGAAGAATGCCTTTTCTTGTAAGTTTCTAGGCTTACAAAAAAACCCTATTCACCATGCTCAGTATTGCTGTCTATCTTGCAGCCATCTACCTCCTGGCTTACCACCCAGTTATTGCCCCTGAGAATCTTATCCACATCAGCGCCTCTCTCCTTCCCTCACCCATGTGTTCATCACACACTCTCCTTTCCCTTTTCAAATACCACAAACCACCTGCTCACATATTGCTGCACAAACGCCGCTCATACTCATCACTGAACTATCTGCAGTATCTTTTCTTTCTCCTGCTTCTTGCTGCAGGTGACATCTCTCCTAACCCCGGCCCACCCTCCATTACTGCTCATCCCACCTCCTCCTCCCATAGAAACCCTGCTAACCTAATTGCTATTCGCTGTACATCTTTTCCAGTCCCTTTGAAATGTGCTCTGTGGGAACGCCGATCCCGTCTGCAACAAACTCACTGCTGTTCATGACCTGTTTCTCTCCAACTCCCTTAACCTGCTAGCCCTCACAGAAACATGGCTCCAGCCATCTGACACCGCTTCCCTTGCCGCTCTCACCTATGGCGGCCTACAATTCACCCACCCCCCCAGACCTGAGAACAGGCCGGGTGGGGGAGTTGGCATACTTCTCTCTCCACACTGCATTTACCAGTTCTTCCTCCTGCACCCTCACTCACTTTCCCCTCCTTTGAGGTCCACACCCTCAGACTCTTTCAGCCATTTTCCCCCAGACTCGCGGTTTTTGTACAGACCCCCGGCTCACCCGCCAGTTTCTGGATCATTTTGCTGCCGGGCTCCCTCATTTCCTCTCTACAAAATACCCACTCTCATAAGGGGTATTTTTAACATCCCTATTAAAACCCCCATTCTCCCCTGCCTTCAATCCTTTCAAAACCTCTTCTCTAGCCTCTCCATTTACTAACTCTCCCCCCAAAAGGATGAAACTTCTTGATCTGGTTTTCTTAACTTTCCTCAATCCCAACTTTAATAATTCCCTTACACTCCTCTGATCACAATTTTTTATTTCCTTTCACTATTACTTATTCTCACCCATCTCTGGACACACCTGCCCGTCCCCCATTCAGAAATTCGACTCCTGAACAACGGGAAACATACATCCTCACTGCCCCCAACCCCTCCTCCCTCTTCTCCCCGACCGGGCGTCCAAACAATATAAGAACCTTTCCCACCCCCTGGACACTTTGGCACCCCACACACCGCACCACCGATCAACACCCACAGCCATGGCACACCCTCAACCGCATCTGAGGATTTTCCCAATGTGCGGAGCGTCTGTGGGGGAAGTCAAAGCTACCTGCAGACTTTTCCCTACAAATTTATGCTCAACTTATCAAAGCCCTTCACAGCGCCAAACAAAAATTTTTCACCCCCCTCACCAAAACCCTTTCACAACAACTCTAAACGCCTTTTTTGACCCCACCACCCCTTCTCAGGCCTAAAGCCGGGCCCATCCTGACCTCCATGCTAAAACCCTGGCCACTCATTTTAAAAGAAAATTACAAAACCGGAAAAAACACCATCCAAACCCCAAGCAGCAGCCTCTGGCCCTCCCCGGACACCCCCCACCCTACTCTCACTCTTGCCCGACGAAAAGAAGAATTGCCCCAGCTTCGCTGTCTGCGCGCCCCACCACCGCTCTATGACCCCATTCCCCCCCCCTTTGTCCGTCTTTTTTCTCCACTATCATCTCCACATAACTGCAATCTGAACCCTCTCCTCTCCACGGGGGATCTTCCCATCTTCCTTAAACATCTGTTATAACTCCCTTACGAAAAAGCCCTCTCGGGACACATCCTGCGCTGAAAACTACCGACCAGTCCTAACCTGCCCTTCATCCCCAAACTCCGGGAAGTTTGGTCTACTCTCGCCTAATCCATATCTCCCCCTAACTCTCTTCTTGACCCTCTGCAATCAGGTTTTTCCGCACCCTACACCCACGGAAACGCTCTAACTAAAGTCCCAAATGATCCTAACAGCAAAAATCTCAGGGCAACTAATCTTTGTTGCTTTTTCTGGCTCTCTCTGCAGCGTTTTGAAATGTTGATCCCCAAACTTCTCCTCCATGCTCGCACCTTTGGGCCCCCCAGACACTGCCTCCTTGGTTCTCATCTTACCTTTCTAACCGCTCCCTTCATGTCTCATTTGCATTCTACCTCCCCTCCTTCCTCTTGCTGTCGGGTTCCTCAGGGGTCCGTTCTTGGTCCTCTCCTCTTCTCAATCTATACAGCCCCCATTGGACAAACCATCAGCAATTTGGCTTCCCAAAACACTCTACCCGAACACCCAAATTTTACACTCCTCCAAGACATCACTCCTGCCTGCTACAAAAAACCAGGGGCGCCCGTCTGCTTCTCTAAATCATGTCCTCCCTGTACTTAAACTAAACCTCACTAAAACTTAACTTCTAGTCATCCCACCATCTACTAACAACCTTACCCTGCCCTTTTTTTTCATGTGTGGGACCCCCAAACTCCTAGGCAGCAGCCCCTGTCTTGGGGGATACAGATTCCATCTGTCTTTCATCCCCTAATCCAAACCCTCGCCCCCGCTCCTGTCACCCGCACCCAAAACATCTCCAATCCATCCCCCTTTTTTCACTGTGGAAACAACTCAAACCCCCATTGTTTTCCTATTCTTCTCGCTCGACTACTGAACTCCTTGCTTATCGGGCTCCCCCTGTGCAAAATCTCCCTCTCCAATCTGTCCGAAAGCAGCAGCCAGGGGTTGTCTTTCTTTCCACCGCTAATAAAGCCCTACCCTGTGTAGTCACTGCACTGGTTTTTCCTTCCAGTACAGGGTACAACATAAACTCATCACTCTCACCATAAAGGCCCACAACGCTGCTCCTCCCCAATCTCCCCCCCCTCTCTTCTACCACCCTACCCGCTCTCCCGCTCTGCTGATGATATCAGGGTTTCCTCACATCACCGAACCTCCCCTGCCCGTCTCCAAGACTTCACACGTGCGCACCAGTTCTCTGGAATATCACCCCGGGCGATCAGGCCACTCAGAACCTCAAGCTTAAAAGGGCCCCGAAATACATCTTCTCACTCTGGCCCCCCAAATCCCAAGCTAACCACCCCCCCCCCCCTCCCCCACACTCCCCCAGCGCACTCAACTCATTTTTGGCACTTAAACGTATATAGATTTACTGTTTGGGTGGCAGGTTCATCCGAATTCACATAAAAAACCCATATTTTTGTCACATGGCTGACCATTGTAAACAGCCCCCTTTTTACCCTTCGTCTCTCCCTACACCAAAGATTGTAACCCCGCGAGCAGGGCCCCCTTTACCTTGTGTCTCATCTGTAAGAGTTTTCATGTGCAATGTATTTTTTTTGCTGTACTACACCCTCCAAATTTAAATGCTGCGGAATAGTTGCCGCTAAAAATAAAGATTATTATTATTATATTATTGGAAACAGGTGATTTGGAGTCATGAGTCGAAAGTCAATAGACTTGGCTCTGCTGGGTGCAAATGGATCTAGAAGAAACAAGTACAAAGGGGGTTAACATATCGAGAAATCGAAGGAACTGTCAAAGGCATTGGATACTTGACCAGGATCGACGACTGAGCTTCATGTGAATATCCCACAAGATGAGTTACTTCGTACACTTGAGTGAAAAGGGCGACATAGTGTTACAGCACACAAAGCATACAGTACGTTAAGATTGGCAAAGAAATGGTTCAATGACAATAACATATAGTTGCTGGATTGGCCTCCACAACCACAACCAAAACCAAATAAAACACTTGGGGTTTAAGTTGAACAAAATTTTTATTCCCCCCCAAAGTAAATCAACCGTATGCCTCAATATTAAGAACAAGTAGAAGAGACCTGGGGTCAGATTTTGGTCAAGATATGCTTGAATCTGATCGAGAGCTTGTCCAGAAGGATTCAGGCAGTGTTGAAAGCCAAAATAGTTAAAATTTAGATTTGTAGGAGCAAAACAGTAACAATTCAGTTATATGACAATAATCCACATAACTAAGTGTATGCTAAATATTTGCAAGTCAAATTAATGTAGAGATACCAAGATAATTTCTAAAAATGAGGGTATCTCACTTTTAAAAGCTGTGGTGGTGGGGAATTTGGAGCCTGAAAGTAAAAAGTTCAAAACATTATTACCCTTTTGCTTCTCAGTGTACACTTTATCACAGCTTGATCCCTGTGCTGTCTGGTGTGTTCCTTGGTTTTCTTGATGCTGTTTTTTCACTAAGTTTTTTCTAAAAACCCCCTGAGGGCCTCAAAAAAAGCTGTAGTTATACGAGAATAAATTACATGCAAAGTACATATACTAATAAGGTGATAGTGTTGAACGTTTTTTATCGACAAAATTTTAAATCACACGGGATTTACGGATCGGATTTTTTAGATCACCGATAATTTAGGGGTAAAATCTGTGCATAAACATTTAAAATCGCGGCCCTTTTTTGCGCTCCCTTATTTTTTCGGCCAGCAAATCACTTACAGAATAGAGCAGGGGGGAATTGTGTGCGACGTCAGACTGGGATGTGTATGGTTGCGATTTGGCTGGAAAAATCCATGACCTCGTTTTACATAGAACAGCCCTTCCTGTTTCATGACAGGTCTGTCAGCCTCAACAGTAGGGCTTCGCTCTGCCCCTGTCCAAACATCCCGCAAACGCTCAGCGAAATTATTTTTTTTTCACAGAACACTCTACTTTTAGCTGATCCTTTAAATTTTTTAGATCAAGATATCAGATTTTGTAGTTAGGCAAAGAAAATTTAAAGGATCATCTACTGCGAAAATCACGGGGAAGCGGGGGGGGGGGGGCAGGGGAACAAACAACTCTATAAAGGATACTGGATATTTCAGCCAAAACTTTGTTTTTGACATTGCATTGCCTTATATTTGGATACAGACTTTTTTTAAACTGCAGGTCATTTTTTAGGGGCAAAACTCCCTTTAAATTTTCAGTATACATTTTAATAGGTG
>JAODAL010025768.1:0-58014 GCA_025379985.1 Phyllomedusa bahiana | reverse complement strand
AAAAAATGCGTGCAAGGGACGATCCCAAAACACTTCTTTAATCATTTTTCTTTCCCCCTTTTTCTTATATAAACTATATTAGACCTGTTTCATTAAATCGAGTTTTATGGATCTTTTTTTTTTGACCAATATAGACCAATCCACAGGGGCATTTAATCAAGTAATGACTTGTATTGTGTTACAGAAAAAAAACCCTTTTTTTTTTTAAATTTCCCGTTCCATTAAGGGATGCTTGATGCAAAAACCCTTAAATAGAGGAGAAATTTAAACAGCCCAAACAAGGAAATACCTTTTTTCCTCCATATTAAATTTTTCATTTCCTAAAATTTGTACTTTTAATATCCGATGAACCAAAAAACCCCAGTATCTGCCTTTTTTAAATAGGGGCTAGGGAGCCTCCTTGAACAGCACCAAAATTTTTGGGTCACTGTTCGGGATTTTCCAATATTTTTGTGATAGTTTTTTTGATCATACCGAATTTTGTCATATGGGGATAAGAACATTACACATCTTTTTTTGATTTGGGTTTTGGGCAAAACAATTCTTTCTTTTTATCTTCGACACTTTCCTCTGCACAGTTTTATCTCATATATCGTAACCTCTTGCAGAAATTTTTTTTTATACATTGTTAATTTCTTTCCATTTTTTTTTTTCTCATCAAGCAATCTTTGCTCTGATGATTTTCCCCCCCCTTAAGTATCCTCTGAATGTCCCATTATGAAAACTTTTAGGGTGAAGCAAATTGTTGCGATCATTTTTTTGGAAAACAAAAATGACGTGGGAAAAAAAGTTTTTTTCACTTTAACTTTTAAGCAAAAACTTTTTAGAATTTGCCTGATAAATCAGCCAGCGAAAGCTGGGGAAAAAAAAAACTGAGACCCGGGGGGGCAACAAACAGATGTGGAGGGGACGGGGGGCACAGCAGCACAAGGTAGAGAGGCACAATGAATTCTGGGGTGGCAAAAACAGGGTAGGCCACAGTGCACAGGTGGGGACAAGCACAGGTGGAGGTTACGGGAGCGCACACACTGCATGAGGTCAGCAGTGGCAAAATGACTTTCGGAGGTGCAAAAACATATAGACCACGAGTGGGACAATGACACAGTGTGGGGTCCGGCACAGCAGAGGTCAGGCAGTGGCACAATAAATTTTGGAGGTGCACAAACAGAGTAGGCCACAGATGGCCAAAGACATTTTTTGGGGGTCAAGGCAGCAGCAGCTGAGGTCAGAGAGTGGCACAAAGACATTTGGAGGTGGAAAACAGTATTAGGCCAAAGTGCACAATGACAGAGAAAGGGGTGAGGGGCAGCAGCATGAGGTCAACATGGCACAAGAAATTCTGGGGGAAAACAGTAAGAGGCCACAAAATGGCACAAGACAGAGAAGAGGCACAGCAGCGCAGCATGAGGTCGAGAGAGGGGGCTAAAACAGGGGTGGCCACAGATGGCCCAATGACAGAGAGTGGAGGTACGGGGGCAAGCAACAGCTGAGGTCAGAGAGGGGCACAATGACACAGTGGGGGGCATGGCAGCGCAGCTGAGGGCACAGGGCACAAAACATTCTGAAGGGGGCAAAAAAAAGGGGTAGGCCACAGATGAAAAATACCAGTTGAGGGGGCACGCAGCACCACAGCTACATGAGGCAGACTGGCACCATGACATTCGGGGTGGGAAAAAAGGAGTAGGCCCCAGAGTGGCACAATGACACAGTGTTTGGGTGTCACGCACCAGAAACAGCAACACAGCATGGGGCATAGAGGGCACAGACAGAGTTGGGGTGGGTGGCAATACCCCCTGGGAAAGATGGGTTGGTGGCAGATGGGGAAAATTTTCAGCAGATGGTTTTGGGATAGGCGGTGGCGCATCAAAATGGGGAGGCAGGTAGTTTTTAACCCAAACCCTTTCTCACAGTTTGGGTGAGGGTCATGGCTGAGTAGTCTGACGCCTAAGGCATTGGTGTGTGGAAATCCTCCGATCCACGCCTATCATCTGCAAATTCAGTCTTCCCCATTTCCCGGGACAAGCGGTCCCAAGGGGTAACATGGGCCCCCCCCCACTGAACACCCGCTCTATGCCACCCCTGGCCCGGGGAACCTTCTCCACGCAAAATCCAATTGCGGCCACACTCCATTTTGGGTGCCCATAGTCCAGCGGACTTTTAACTGGGGTGGGGGGGTGCTTTCCAAGTAGGGCCCCCACCGTTTGGTTAGAACGCTCCAGGGCCTGCTGGGGCTGATGGGGATGCCCTCCTCACTAGGGGGTGAAGGGAAACTGCTCATCAGGGCTCTAGACTTTGGTTCTGCTGTTTTGGAGCGGTACTGCTCCTACCCCCCCCCTCCTTCCCACAGCAGCCGCCAGTAGTACGAGAGCGCTGAAGAACCCCCCAGAAAACCCCGGGTCAGGGGAGGGACAAGGGCCCCGCACATAGGCAGGGGGCCAAAACTGACTACGGGGGTTTTTCCCTATATTTATTTTGGGGTTTGTCCCCCCTCAGCACGGGAAAAAAAGGCTCCCTTTTTTGGACCGGTAGCGAGGGTCTAATAGGGGGAAAGAGCCAGAAGTCATCCCCCCCTTTTTCCTTTCCCTAGCCAGGCCCAAACCCGCATGGCCGCCCGGGGCCCCCTGGCCAAATGACTCCGAGGGGGTCCCTGCCTCCATCTCCACCCGTAATTACTGCCACGGTGCTTTTTCGGGTCCCCCTTCCTCGTCTTTCCCCCATCTCCATCAAACCTCCCCAGCTGCTCCTGCTCCCCCTCCTTGTCACCTGAGTAGAAAATCCACTAATTTTCACCAGACCCAAAGGCCCCTGAACCCCAAAAAGGGGCCCCCTCCTCCTCCCCCCCTTTCATTCCCCCCCGACTCATGTGGCCGGGGGAGAGAAATTTCCACAAACTCCAGTCCCCTTCCCAACAGATTTTTTTTAGCATCTGTTTTCCCGGACAAAGAAGCAAGGGAAAAAACGTTATTCATCCCCTAGCCATTTGGGTGACATCAAAGTTACACAGGGGAGTACTCCTGTCCGCCTGGATCATCAAAAAATCATTTAAAGGCCTTTTTTCGTTCATACAGTCGGGTCCAACCATGTGCAGTTTGGGTTTCCCAAAGGGGGGAAACAAACGCATATAGGGGGGGGTGTTTGGGGGGGGGGGGCTGTTCTGGGGGCCGGGGTGGGGGGAACTTTTAGGAGGTTGAACCTGGCTTTTTAGGAATTTATTAAAAATCATGGGAAAAGTTTTCCTGGGGGCCCTTTTTAGAATCTTTTGAAAAAATTTTGGGGGAAAACTTCAAAGGAAAATTTTCCCAAAAATTGAACACCCCCCCTGCGCCATGCAGGGGGCATGGACCTCCCCCCTCGGGGCAGCCCCGGAAACCATGTTTTCTCCCATTGTCCGTCACCATGGGACCGATTTTTCCCGTTGGCGCGGGGAAAGCCCCTACAAACAATTTCCCCGCGCATGACAAAGGCACCGCTGGGACCCCATACATGTGGGATGAAAGGAGCAAAAAAAACTTTGGAAAGGGGAGAGGTGGTGGGAGAAAGGAGGAGGCGGGCATTGCCAGGAGCCGCAGTTTTTTACAAAATGGAGGGAAAGCGGCGTCCCCTGTCCAAGTTTTGGTGTGCCTGGGGAGGAAGCACATTCACCCCGTGGGGCCGTAAAGGGGCATGTACGGCCCTGACCGTATTAAAAGCTCCGACGTCCCCCCGCTGGCCGGCAAACCTTTGGAAAAAACCGATAAGCTCAAGGGCTGGCCCACCTTCCGTTTCTAATAAATTTATGAAGTCTGGTTTCTCCTTTTTTGGGAAAAGAAATTACGCTTGGAACTCTCCACTCGGCTCGCACAAGCCCATTAGTTTTCTGAACTGCAGAGTCCCACCATTGGAAAGGGGGGGGACGCAGTACCAACAATTTGGGACAGGACAAGATCACTTCTGCACCGTAGGAGGTTGGACGCATATTGTGTCTCTTTGCAATCGCCTCGCTGAACGACTGCTGGCGCCATGAGTAGCGAGGAGCAGACATCTGGACCGGAGATGATGTCAAAGAGAAACAGCTTTCCCCTTTGTGCCGAGGTGGTGGAGCCGTGAGTGGCTGCAATGGCATGCGTGCCACTGGCGCTGCTGCTGCTGCTGCTGTTGCTGCGGGGGGCAGGATGGACCACCCCCATCTGAGCCACCCGTTTCTCCCAGGCCACCGGATGGGGACGCGCATGTTTGACGCAGGGCATGGTGCCAACGTTAGCTCCCTGCCAAAGCCTTTACTTTCTGCTACAGATTCTACATTACCCCTATTCGGCTCCCCCGGAGTCTTAGCAAAGAACGCCCCCACCGCCGAGTACGATTTACCCCCCAAAGCTCCCACTGAGTGACTACTGCTGCCGCTGCCTCGCTGACCCCTGTGCCGCTACTTTCTTGGACCTGCGAAGCGGGGTTTTTTTCCCCGTGGCCGCTTGGCTTCCGACCTCACACTGCTGCTATCTTGCTGACTCACGGCCACACAACCCACTTGTTGGGTGCGCGCTGCCTGACGCTAAGCTGATCCTCTTCTCCTGACGATGATGAAGTCCTTGCCTCACCCGGCTCCCAAATGCGGTCGGCACATCATCATCTATTTGGTTTCATCGTCACTGCAGTCCTCATCACCGTTTTTGGTATGCAGAGGCTGACCCCTCACAACATGACCTCCCATGCCACCCCAAACACATACTTGCCGCCTACGCAAGAGGCGGGGGATTTTCCCCCCCATTTCCGCTGCCAAGTAGCTGCTGACTGCCCTACTCAAATTGTTAAACCCGCTATATAGTGGTCTAGCCCAGAGCACATAGTAATCTCTGGCTGGGGGAACCGGATGGACAGAGGCGGTTGAGGACAGGTGGGGGGCCTCTGACCTCTCCCGGCCCAAGCCAACTAAGGGTAATCCTTGGAAATAAATTGCGCTCCACAAAGGGCCGGGAAAAATTTATTTGTATGGTCTTTAAAAAAAACACTGTTATTTTACTGAGAAAAACACAAACAGCTAATTAACCCTTTCGATATGAATTAACTACGGGGCAAAACTGCTTCTTTGCGTTGAAAAAAAACGTTTCTTTTACAAGTACAACTGAAAAAAATACTTATTAAACCCTTGGATGAAAATTTTGCGCAAAAAAATTGAGCAACCAAAAACTACCAGTTTTGTAGGTTTTAAAAAGGGCGTGTATTTGGGTACACAGCAAGAAAAAACTTGAATTAACCTTGGGTTGGAAAAATGCTACGGGGCAAAATGTTTTTTTGGGCGGTGAAAAAGACGTTTATTTTAGTCACCACAACACAGAACAACGCTTTAAATTAACCCCTGTGTAAATTGCCAAACGAATTAGCATCCAAAAACTACCCATTTGTACGGTTACAATGGGGGTTTTTACGTACACAACAAAAGAAAAAAATTAATTAAAATTGTTTAAAGGGGCAAAAAAGGGAAAAAGTTTTTTTTCCGGAAAAAAATTTCATAACCCCCCACAGCAGGTTTTTTTCCATTAATTAAAAGATTGTTTTAAATTGCAGGAATTTTACTACCCCAAAAAAAACCCTTTTAAAGCTGTTTCGGTTAAATTTTTTCCCCTACACAAAAGAGAAAAACCCTTTTTAAAAATTTCCCTTTGTTATAATTTCAAAAAGAAATTTTTAATTTTGGGCGTGGGGGGAAAAAAACGTTTTTCCTTTATTTAAAAATCACCCACAGAAAACCTTTTTTAAACAACCCCCTTAATTCCCCGGAAAAAATTTTTTTTAAAAAATTTTTTTTGGGCCCCAAAAGGGGGAAAAAGCGCAAAAAAAAGGGGCCCAAAAATGAAAGGATTTGTATTTTAAAAACCTTTTCTTTTAAAAGAATACAACAGGAACTGGCTTAGATCCCACTTTTGGGTATTCAATGTGCTTTTAGCAATAGCATTAAAAAAAGTATATGCAGCCACTGGACCACACTGGGCTTAGATCCAATACCCAAAAACAAAATAGAACTTTTTGAAACAGCTCTGAACAACGGGCACCCCTAAAAATCACTGTAAAAAAAGAGTTCCTTAGTATCAGCATCATAAGCAGCGGGGCATTCCCTACTCAGTACAGTGAGAGGAGGGGGAGCCCCGCGTCGCGCCCGGGCTTTTATTGGTGCTCACAGAATCCCCCCGGTCTCTTTGGGTTCATCTCTGCACATGTCATGCGGCTATGCCTTTCTTCCTCCCCAGAGTTTTGCCCCCTGTAGCGATGTGCTCGCAGCCCTTTTATCAATCAAAAGCACACTTCTTCACTGAAGTACCCCCCAAGTTCGACTTCGTTCCGAAACCCAAAAATTTTCCTGAAATTCTAAACAAATTCCCTTTGTTAAAAACAATTCCCCACTCTAGCTTTGAATACACACTTTCTATGTTCCTGGGTTGCCTACCATAACGTCATCTGATTAGGAAGAGCAGAAGAGACATCACCGTAAATATGGACGGCTCAGTCTGTATGAAACTAATTATCTCTATCAAAAAACATATAAGCAATTTTTTTTCAATCTTCACTGCACATGTTCCTTTTGTTTGATGAGTAGGAAGGGAAAACACTCGCAAAACGGGTGTAAAATAGGAGTTCCCTTATTGCTTTAGGGCAAAAAAAAAAAAATAAAAAAACTTTAAAACATAAAAAGGTTTAAAGAATAATAAAACAGGGAAATTACCCGTTTCACGGGGATCTACCTTGCTTCCGCAGGCATCTTCTGCACTGGTCAGCTACTTACAGTGATGCTAGATATGCTAATTACTGAAATAGAACCACCTTTTAGCCTGAAAGGGAAGTTTGGGGAAAAAATGTTTGTGACTCATTGAAACAGCCTAGTGAGAAAACACCTTTTATGGCCATCTTTATTACTTTTTTACTTCTGTTATTGATATGCTGCTGACCTATTCTGCAATTTTGTTAAGAGATTGCAATCATTCACAGGACTCATTATCAACAAAGAGGCTAGCAATCTAATTTCCCATATTTTCCATAGAAAGCCAATTTATCTTGCAGTATATTTAAAATAAAAATAGACTGTCGCTGCACAAACCTTCCTACACAGTTTCTTTAGCAGTTCTCAATGGCAGAACCAAAAAAGGGCAACTGGAACTCCTCACCACACCCACCATCCACTTTCCCGTCAAAGGGGAAATTAAAAAATTAGCTGTAGAGTAACAGAGGAGAAGTGCAGCAAGCTCGCATGTAGTAGAGTTCAGCTTCACCATGATATCACAGCTTTTCATACTAAATGATCTTATATGAAAACAAAAGCCATTGAAAAGAATTGAAAACGTGGAGATAACATTCTGTGTCATGATATCATGGTGCGTTATCTGTTCTGTTTAGTTTTGTTATATCTGCGTTCATTTTCATTTTTTTTGCCTTAATCAGTAATTTGTATACCACATGTGGCAAATTTGATTTGATTGTCCAGGAAAAATGTCCATGACTATGCCCATGACGCCATGACTGTGCAGAAATCTTTCTCCTGCTTCCAGACACACAGTGCTGGACTGGGGTGTCTTTGGCCCACCAGTGGAATTGTATTCTGGGAGTCCTGATTTCGGGGCCCACCAGTGGATTTCATTCTGGGATCCCACCCTACAATTACTGTACATAGTTCTTATAATCTCCTTCTTGCTTTTTGTGTCTTTGTATCTGCCTTTCTGCCTCTCCCAAGGATGAATATGCAGTATAAAAGAAACTCCATGTATGCCATGCTCAGGGGACCACCGTGGGTTTCCCGTGTCCCCTTGTCTCTGAACCCACATACACAACTAGGGTGAACTTACTGTAAAACTAGGTTTTGCTAAACTTTGCCCTATAATTTCTGCATAGGCCCATGTATAGGCAGAATAATTGACTGTAAAGAACATCATAAGACTGATTTTTTGATAAAAGGTAATGTCAGGTTCCCCAATTTTTATCAAATTAAATAAAAATGAATAGAGTGTGCTTTACACATCTACAGATCTCCTAAGGTATATAACTTCTATCAATTTAAATGTACTGTCCTCATATCTATGATATTGTCCATTAAATATTCCAGGATGATCTACAGAAAGCTGATTAAAACCCAATATTTAATGGATCTAATGAAAATGGTAATAGTACAGGAACCTCCTCACGTGAGCTTTGAATTTGATTCAAGTACAGTGCTTCAGTTTTTCATGCACTTCCCTCATTATAATTTATTTCCAGGAACTTATGGACGTTGATTGATTCCTGGTACAGTAGCTGCTACCTTTCTTTTAGACACTCTTAGAATTAGTATGTAGACAGTGACCTGCACGATGCTGCAGACCATTAGCAATAATGAGAGCAATATATTAATATAACCATTAAGTAAAAGCAAATATTTAATTTCTGCTCACCTCCAATCACTTGATATCATTTAAGAGCCTCAAAATACCTTTTAAGAACTTCCAAAGAAATGTTAATAAAAATTGATAGGTATATAATCTTAATGTTGCTGGGAAATTAGAAATGTATAGCTTTCTGAGTTGCAAGGAAGCAGGAACTGATGTGTAATCTATAATATGTTCTCTGTATGGAAGAAATATAGTGACTTGCAGGTTTAGACTGGCCCCCCAGGGAATCCCTCAGTGGGCCCATGAGTATAGCAGACCTAGAGTTTCTTATGAACTGCATATACATCATTGAAAGAAGCAGAAAATCTGAGAGAAAGAGGCAGAGTATAAGAGGCATGTACTGTAGCTGTAGGGTGGGCTTCCAGAATCTACTCCACTGGTGAGCCCAGAATCAACTCCACTGGTGGGCTCCCAGAATGAAATTCCACTGGAAGCGAAAGAGGCATTTTTGACAGCAGTGATCATAATATACACAGGGTGTTCTCTGACTGCAACACACTCTGGTTTAGTAATATGAGACCTTTTGTTCTTAATTTAACAGTTTCTTGTCAGCTGGTCATAATTTTTTGGCTCTTTGTTTTTCTCCTCCCCACCTTTCAAGAGACACAACTTTTTTATTTTTCCAACTACATAGACATTTGAGGGTTTTTTTTGAGAGACAAGATGCACTTTTCAATGGTGCCATTGACCGTGCCATAGACTATACTGGAAAATTTTGTTTTTGTTGTTTACTCTTCGGTATAAATTCTGTTTTATTTGTATTTAGCAGGTTGGATAAAATTCCAATGGCACCAAATATGTAGGCTTTTAGTGCATTTTTTGTTCTTCCACTTATGGACCTAAAGAAGGGTGCATTGTCTTTGCAGACTAAAATGTAGTTTTTATTGGTCACTTATTATTCCAATTTTTAGGGGACATGAAATGACCAAAAAATATGTAATTTTGGTGTTTGGAATTATTTTTTTCATCTACGGTGTTCAACGTTTGTGTTTTAATAGACTTTTACAAATGTGGTTATACAAATTTTGTGTTTCTATTTTATTTTTTTAATTGTAAAATAGAAAATAGGGGGGGGGTGAATTGAACTTTTCCTTTTTTTACTATAAAAACATTTTTTTTTTCATTATACACATTGAAATTTAGTCACTATAGGGTACTTGACCACTTGATGCATTATATAAATAATGCAGAAAGGTGTACCAAGATGGTGGTTCTACTACTCCTGCCAGGGACTTAAGCTTCCAGCTGCCATATTAACAGATTGGCTCCCAAAGATCTTACTGCGGAGGTACTGATCAAGGTGAGGAACAGTGTGCAGCCACAGCCAGCTCCATTCCCTGTTAGTGGCGGGTGTAATCTGCAATTAGCCTTACTAAGTAGGTCCGCTAGATAGGACCTTATCGACAATAGGACGTACCCAAGGATCCATTGTCAGTAAATGTATTACCAAGTTAGTAGATAAAATAACTCGTTAAAGATTACCTAGGTCATTTTTTGACATATTTGTGGAACGGGTGAGTAGGTAAAGCGGGTAGTGGACCCAATGGAACACTGCCGGGCTTGCCCCAAAGGGACATAACTAAGCGGCCATCGGCATCTTCACAGAGCCTTAGATGGTAAGGATGGCTTCCCCGACGGCCACCAGGTGCGACCTTAAAGCAGTCCCCAGCAGTGGCACCTGACCAGACAGGCCAGAAGTGCCAATGCTAGGCACAAACAGGATTAGGGACAAAGATAAGGCAGACTAGGTGTAGAGATTGCAGGTACAAAAACAGACAAAGACAGGACTAAACAGATGCCAAACGGGAAAGGGTTTAAAACGAAGGCAAGGTATAAAATATAGAAGACTGGACACAACACCAAGAACATGAGCAGAGACCAAAGCTAGGACACTGGCTAGGAACTAAGGCATAAAAATGGCAAGAACACAGGCACAGAACATGGCAAAGAAGCTCCCAGACAAAGATACAGACATTGCCAAATACTCTAAAAAAATATGGGAATCTAGTAAGAGAACAAAGAGTGACTTTTAATAACTATATTTACTATTTTGCCATAGGAAAACTTAAAACTCTATTTAGTTTCTCAGTCTATAAAGGCACTAAAACTTAACTTTTATTATGTACAGAACATTTAAACCTCTATACAAAACTTTAAAAAAACAAAAAAACAAAACTGATTTCTAACCCTCAATTTGTCTCATAAGTTTATCCCTTTCTAATTGTGAAAAGGAAAACTCCCTTTTCTATTATGAAGTCTGGGGGAACCCCCATCTATTAGCATGGAAACCCTATTATACAGTTATTTGCTAACTGCAAAAAGGAATCCAAAACATCCCACTTGGGCAGTCATCCTTAATCTGATGGGCATGAAGCATATAAGGTTTCCTTGTGAAATCCTCTGCAGCAGGTAACACAATAGAAAAAAGAAAAAAATCACAAATTAAAATATCATGCCTGACCTCCCCAACATGTTTTAAACCACAAACTGGCTTCTCGGGGGATGGGGTCCGGCCCCATGGGTCAGCTCATTTTTTTTAAATTGCCCCGGAACACACCCTTTTTCCCAGGGCCCCCGGTTAGCCACCAGAGTTCAACAATACCCTTTCCCCCTTTTCTCTCCTCCATGCAACTAATACTATTTACTGCCACTCCCCGGTTTCAAAAACCAAACTTTCCCTCGGGCAATTTCCCACCTCCTAACGGGCTTCCCCATGTTTTACCATGCCCCCGGTACCGCACTGCACCAAGGACATTTCCGCCATGCGTGAGGGACTTCCGCCCAACCTCTACTTTACTGCGTCCCCGGGGCTCTCCTAGAAGGGACAAGGGAAAAGGTTTACATTAGAAACCACGCTACTGTGCCCTTCCCATAAACCTCTTCCCCTCCGTTCTAATATGCATAACTTTTTAAAAACCCAGGCCTTTGACACCCCCCCTCCCCCCTGCAGTTGCACCTCCCACTTTCCCCACTAAATTTTCTTTTTTCAGTCTCACTAGTTCCCCTCATTAATTATGTTACAGAGAATTGTAAGAAAGCCAGTCAGTCATGCTCTGTTGTATTTGCAAAGTTGCTTAAAAATTTTACATAGTGGGTATGAATAAATAAATTTATGAAAAATAATGGTCATTTTTTCCCGAGCTGCTCTTGTGGTTAAGTAGGGAATGTTAGAGATTTAGTTGCTAAAAAAACTATTCATGTATAAAATAAAAAAAATTAAATCCCAGTAAATTTAAAAATATTCCTATTTGATCAAATCACAAAAAGACTGGGAAAGCGAGGGACAAAGAGGATGTGAAGGGAGAGGGGAAAAAAAAGTATGTGAACTCCTTACCTATTCTTATACCACTGACCGTATTTTACCACATTTTATTTATCCTAAAAATTTAATAGGGAATCAGCAGGTTTAAAATAAATGCTGAAAATGAAAACCCTTTCGTTTAAACTTTTGGGGGGTTCAAGAATTGATCTATATATCCATTTTGCCTTTTCCCTGCAATAAAACCATTCCAAATCGCCCTTTTTTCCCTAGTTTTTCACACAGATGCCCCAAAATTTTAGCACCTTATTTCACCATTATGTACCCAAAATTTTTCTCGCTAGGGGGTTTTCCCATTTTAGTTTTAAAGAACTCAGATGTTGAAAACCCCTCTTGAAAAGCTTGGCGAAACGCACACGGGCACCCTTTTCCCTTGGCAGGCATTCCTCCCCCCCTTAACATTTTGGAAATGTTTTTGTGTTTGAGAGGGGGGGCTTTTCTTTATCCCCAATTTTGTGTCTATAATTATTTAATCATTTGATTTTTATAATGCATTTTAATTTTATTATTTTTAAAATCAAAAAATTATTATACACTTAAAATAATTTTCTATATTTGGGAAAGGGTGGATTTGTATGCCTTGTTTGATAGGGGGTATTTTTGTTTAATTTTTTTTTAGCCTTAAATTTGTTCTATTTGTTGAAAAAACATTTTTAAATTTTTGTATTAAATTTTAAAAAGATTGTGAATATATATTTCCTTAGACTTTGTGTCATTGTATTTCCTCTTGGGTTTAAAAAAATATACCATATATACTCTTTTTAAGCCGACCCAAGTTAAAGCCGAGGGACCACTTTTGCCCCCAAAAAACGGAAAATTTTTGACTCGGTAAAGCCTAGGTAAAAAATTTCAGCGGCACGGGAAAAATTTTTTTAAAAAAAAATGGTACCAAAGAATTATAGGGATTTAAGTCCCCCATAGGGAAATTTTAGGCAGATATAGGGCCCCCATATGCCAGGGATAGGCAGGGATATGTCCCAAAAAGGGACTATATGGCCCCATAGGCAGTAATGGCATTATAAGTCCCCCCCAAGCAATTATAGCAGGTAAATGGCCCAAACGCAGGTAATAGGGAGGTAAGCCCCCTAGGGGAGGGATAGGGAGGCTATAGCAGGTATAAAAGGGCAGGTAAGGGCCCCCTGAGGCAGCGAGGAGGGATGGGGAGGTATAGGCGCGTAGGCAGGGATAGGGCAGGTATAGGCCTGTAGGCAGGGATTGGGGGAGGTATAGGGGGGCGTAGGCGGTATGGGCAGGTAAACAGCTGTAGGGGGAGGGGATAGGCAGCTGTAGGCTATAGGGCCGGTGTAGGCAGGTATAGGCAGCTGTGGCAGGTATAGGGTAGGGATGGCACGTAGGGAGGGATAGGGGAGGTTTTTAG
The DNA here is from genome assembly GCA_025379985.1 of Phyllomedusa bahiana. Taxonomy (NCBI): domain Eukaryota; kingdom Metazoa; phylum Chordata; class Amphibia; order Anura; family Hylidae; genus Phyllomedusa; species Phyllomedusa bahiana. The sequence continues at coordinate 44,930 of JAODAL010025768.1, read as the reverse complement.
GCAGCTGTTAGGCAGATAGGGAGCTTAGGGAGGGGATAGGGCCGGCGTAGGCAGGTATAGGCACTGTAGACAGGAAAAGGGATTTAAAAAAAAAAAAAAACAATCACTTACCTATCCCCCTGCTCCGTCTCCCGGGCGCGCTCCCGGGTTTTTCTCGGCACAGGCGGGTGACGTCATCAGGCCGGCACGCAGCGTGATGAAACCGCTGCCTTGCCGGAAAAAAAAAACCCCGGGGAGGGGCGTCTGGCCGTCTGGAGTCCACGCGGAAGGGAGCGCCCTCTCTCTTCCCCATGGTACTCTTTTACCCGTATCGCTCCGAGGAGTCCTATAGGGAAGGGACGCGGACATCCCCGGGCCCCCACTCGGCCCTTTATTATATGCGCTCCCTGAGGGGTCGCATATAACTGAAGCGCCCTGTCGGCACTTGGGGCCCGTAAAACGCCCAGCACCCACAGTGACTCGAGTAAACCAGGGGAGATTTTTTCAGCACATTTTTTTTGCGAAAAACTCGGCTTATACTGTGTTATACGAGTTACATAAATTTTTCAGGCCCAAAAAAAAAAATCTCCATCCAGTTCAGCCCATTTATTAAAGTTTTGCTAAAATGTTAAAAATGTTGATCCGAAAAGGCAAAAACCCCCTGAGGTAGAAGCCAATTTACCCCTTTTAGGAAAAAAATTCCTTCCGACTCCAATCTGGCATCGGGAAAAAATCCCTGGATCAACGCCACCCTCTGAATCAGTCACAAATTTATATTCAACTAGAAAATTTTTCCAGCCCTTCTTTGGAATCCTAGTCAGACAGATGGGGCACAACACCAAAAACATGAGCGAAACCAAAACCCGACAGGAAATGGCTAGGAATAAGGGGATAAAAAAGGGAAAAAACCACATGAACCCTGGGAAGGAAACTACGGACAAAATACAACACATGGGAAAAACCAGCATACAGACAAACCCAAAGACAGCACATACCAGACCACTAACAATATAAGACAAGACACTAAAGTAACAACACAACAAGGATGGCAGGGAATAAAAAGGGGAAGATGTGGGGCCGCCGCCCCCATAAAGAACAAGGAATTAAGGGCAGCAGCCCAGGGGAAAAGCCGACACAACCGCAGGTACAAACAGGGGGGAAAAGGACTTTAAGGTGACAACGGCATCGCAACATTAACCAGATCTGCGATAGGAACACAGGTACGTCCGCGGTTCGCAGCAGAGGCCACGGCGTAAGGACAGGAACAAGGCCATGTCCATGGCCCAAAACAGAGACCACAGCATGGACCGTGACAGTTTGTTTTAGTAAATACTTGTTTTCCGTGTGTAATAACAATTCTGAGACATCTTTTTTTTTAAATTCTGTGCTGTGCTTGATATAACATTTATAAATCTACAACTGTATCTATCAACTGGGTGTTACCTATTGTGGATGTGTCCCTGCAAAGTGGGAAATTGTTCAATCAGTGATGACACAGTCACTGTGTGCAATGACATAGCCCTTTGAAAACTGAAATGGTAACACCCAGCTGACAAATTTAGTAACAATTGATCTCTGGATTTCCAGATGGCATCAATCCTGGCAGTTTAGCCTCTTACATGCTGCAGTCAATACAACCTACATCATCGTTAGAAAGAGCCAAGGGGTTCCCTTTGTCACCCATATGTCCCACTCCCCCACATCATGATCATAGGGTGCCAATGCAGACCTGGTGAAGCCTCATGGTCTATACCAGTTTGTTATATCTCCGTTAATTGATTAGTAGTATCCACCCATATTGGGCTCCATGGGTTGCCCTTACTCCCACATCTACAATTCAAGACAAGCAATAGACCAAACTAAATGTTTATATCATTTAATCACTTTATAAAAGTAGTAGCAAACTGTGCAGACGGCCTGAGATTCCAGCTATCCCTCTCTACCTTTTAAGGACTTATGGATATGTTGGACTTGCTTGTCTACTGCTGATAAGTTTACTACCTACTTTCTATGTATTAAGGACTTTGTACTGTTCGTTTGCTACTACTTTTATATAGCGATTAAATTATATAATATACTTAGTTTGGTCTATTGGTCTATTGCTTGTCTTGAAGCCTCATGGTCTGATGTTTTAGTGCACCTATTAGGGCCTGACAGAATCAGGACCTGATAGGATACCTGTTAGCAGGGGCGTTGCTAGGGTCCTAAAACATCCGGGGCCCGGGCCCTGTGTGTTTTGCTCAGTAGCGCTGGGTTCACACGACATTTTTCACGCCACATTGTGAACTGCGGCATGATGTGTTTTTACAGAGAAAAACCTTCTGCTCCTGTCACTAATTTTCAGCATATTCCACATAGAGTGACCCTATATCTGTATACCTGCCTCAGCAGTCACAGCACAATGAAAATCACCAATGACAAATTTAGTTTTTCAAAACCGCTCACCTCCGTATGACAGTGGAATATCCCTAAATAACAGTCACCATATAATCCACTGATACATGGAGCAAATCTACCAGACAAATGATTGTTACTAAAAAACTCCTACAAAACCAAGACCCAAAACTATTACTACAAAGGACCAAATAATCCTGCCAGACCCTTTCCAAACGCAACACCCACATGTGACTATCAGCTGTACACAGGCTCTGATTACATATACCACCGCCATACAGTGACCAGATAGCGGTAGATACTTGCTGTATGTAGGCTCTGCAGAAATATAAGTGGTTACACTGCAGTTACATTTAGTGACTCACCGGAGACGTCTTTTCTGATCAGTGTCGTTCACCTTCCCTTTTCTTCTCCATCCGATTCTCACCTTCATGCTGATTTCTCCCGGCCACGACTCGTCCCTGAGGATTTGGACACAAATATCTTAGAATCCTCACATTTTCAGCAACTCCTTACTTATAGGTATATAAGTCCCCTCAGTTAGGTAGGTATATAAATATAGGGTCACTTAGGCAGGTATATAGATATAGGGTCAATGTCAGGCAGGTATAAAGATATAGGGTCACTCTCAGGCAGGTATATAAATATAGGGGCACTCTCAAGCAGGTATATAGATATAGGGGCTCAGACAGGAATATAGGGCCACAGGCAGTATAGGGGGCCGCAGGCAGTATAGGGGGCCACAGGCAGGTATAGGGGGCCACAGGCAGTATATGGGGCCACAGGCAGTATAGGGGGCCACAGGCAGTATAGGGGGCCACAGGCAGGTATAGGGGGGCCACAGGCAGGTATAGGGGGCCGCAGGCAGGTATAGGGGGCCGCAGGCAGTATATGGGGCCACAGGCAGTATAGGGGGCCACAGGCAGGATATGGGGCCGCCAGAAGGGATAGGGGGGTGCACGCAGGTATATGGGGCCGCAGGAAGTATATATGGGGCCACAGGCAGTATATATGGGGCCACAGGCAGGTATATGGGGCCTCAGGCAGTATATATGGGGCCACAGGCAGGTATAGGGGGCTGCAGGCAGGTATAGGGGGCCACAGGCAGGTTTAGGGGGCCACAGGCAGTATATAGGGGGGCACTGAGGGAGTATATAGGGGCACTGAGGCAGTATATTGGGGCACTGAGGCAGGTATATGGGGCCACAGGCAGTATATAGGGGCACTGAGGCAGGTATATGGGGCCACAGGCAGTATATAGGGCCACAGGCAGTATATAGGGGCACACAGGCAGGTAAACGCTATAAAAATAACAACATTAATACTCACCTTAGTTCCCCCGGCGAGCGCGCTCTGTCCTCTTCAGCCCACGCTCCTCCGGCAGCTCCTCGGGCGCACAGCCTGGACGCGCTGTGGCCCAAGGACAGGCAGCGGCGTGATGAGGTCATTACTCGCGCCACTGCCAGCTGGTCCGCACGGGGCCGCAGCGGGTCCTCAGTGCAATGAGGACCCGGCGGCCCCGCTGTGTCGGACCTGGAGACGGTCCGACACTGTCTGCGGGGCAGGGAGCACTCGCTCTCTGCTCCGCAGAAGCGCTCCGCTGTATGTGCGTCCAGCGGACGCACCTGTAGCTGCAGGGCAGGTCGGTGCTCCAGGCCCATGGCAGCGGCCTGGAGCCCGGGAGGTTCAGGGCACAGGGGGTTTTATTAGGGGCCCGACCCCCGAATAAAAAACCCTAGCGACGCCCCTGCCTGTTAGCCATAGATAAACAGAATACAACATAGAAGAAATGACTGAATTGTTTTTCTTTTTATCCCACCTCCCAGAAATACACAATAGAAAGTAATCAAAAATTCCCTGATACCCCAAAAAGGTACCAATATAAACTAGAGCCTATCCTGCCAAAAACAAGCCTAAACACAACTATATTGACAGAAAAATTAAAAACTTGTGGGTGCCAGGAAATAGTATAAAAAGTGTTTCCATTGTGCAAAATAGGTAAAATACAAAAAACTATATTAATTTAGATTGGCTTTAATCATATCAGAATAAATTCAGCATATAGGGGTACATGTATGAAAACTGTTTGAGTCTAAGACTTTCTTTGTTGCTCATAGCAACCATCTAGAGCTAATCTTTCATTTCATAAAGTGCTTATTGTGAAAGTCTTAGACCTAGACAATTTTCTTACATGAGGTCCTTTTACCCCATGATGAACACCGTAAAAGTAAATCCAAAAAAGATTGCAGAATTACTTTTTTTTCTCAATACATTACATTTATCACAAAGGGTAAACATTAAAAATACCACTCGTTATGCAAAAAAACAAGGCCGTGTACAGCTTAGTAGACAGAAAAATGAAAAAGTCAGGGCTTTTGGAATGTGGTAATGAAAAAATATAACATAGGCAAAATAGTAAGGTCTTTAAGTGGTTATTTTGGCATAAACACCTATGGCAAGACTACTTTATCACCATGTTCTGATTCTGATGAGGCCCTAACAGAGTCTAAGAAGCAGTGTGCTAAAAAGCTCATAAATAGTCCATGGTTTGTATTTATTTTGATTAAAGTGGTTGTTTCACTACAAAGATTAGCCTTCAACAAGTAGGGAATGGTAAATGAAGACTTTTTCCAAATATATTGCTTTGTTTATATTACTTTGATGAGGAGATAAGAGAGATTTTATCTGCTCTGAGTGCAAAGAGATTTCTCTAGGTTACTGTTCCGCTCTCCCTTTCTCTCTCTCTGCTGTTTGTCTTATCTGAGAGCAGGAAGTGACATCACCACAGGTCACCATATATTTTTATCCTATAGATAGTTGGTTGGTATTATCCAGAGCAAGACAATTTGCCTATTGGCAAAGTTACCAGGGAGGGAGGAGTTCTGTTAATTTTGTCTTTAAACCAGCAGGCAGGAGAAATCAAGATGGGAATTTAGGGATATGTTCTGCAGATATCTAATCACACTTAGTGTTGAGCGATTACGTTGGCTATTGACATCGGGCGATAGTCGGCCACCATTGATAAGGTTTTTCGATAGTGAGCAGTCGATTATGAGCGATGACCATTAAAGTCTATGGGAGAGCAACAACACCTTCATTCTTACACCCAAACAGGGCTGGAGAAGCTGGAATTAACAGCCACAACAGTCAAATGGATACCTGCTACATCTTAGGCACAACATTTAGGCTATAAAAGCCACAGAAAAAAAAATAACACCTTCACACCCCTTCTGTACCCAGAGCCCCTTCTCATCCCCCCAAAAATTTAAAAGTCCAAAAGGGCAGTTTTATTAACCATCATTTTACTTGAAGGGGACATTAAAATTCCCTGTCCGGAACGCAGCTCCCCCCAAACCTCTTTAAAACCCACACTTTTTAAAAGTGTCGGAAAAAGGAGTCTTTCAACCACTATTTTGTTTTCACTGGTCATTGACTAAACTGTCCTGGACCCAGTATGACCATTAAACCTGTCTGACCCCCAGATTAAAAAGTGCGGAAAAAGGTTTTTCAACCACCCTTTTTTTTTTCATGGACGGGGTTCCCCGTCCTGGGCCACACATGAGCCCCAAACCTCCCTGACCCCCAATTAAAAAATGCCCGGGAAAAAGGCTTTCAACCACCATTTTTGTCAAATGGACATGACATAAAATTTTCCCGGAAAAAAGTATGACCTTAAACCTTCACCCCCAATTAAAAAAGTGCCGGGAAAAGGAAATCTTTGAACCCCCATTTTTTTTTCACTGGGCACTAAAACTGTCCGTACCGCAAATACCATTAAACCTTCGACCCAAATTAAAAGTGCCGGAAAAAAGGAGTCTTTTAACCCCCCATTTTAGTTTAACTGGGCATTGACTATCCTGTCCTTCCACAGCATGACCCAGGGCCGGGGTTAAGTGGGGGCTGAAGCCAAGGGGGCGTCCTCATCTTTTAACACGCATTAAAATGCCCGATGACGCAGCAACGAAAAACTGTCATGCTGAAGCAATGTGAAGCGGAAGTGTGAGAACTCCAGCCTTCCTCAACACATCAATACCCGGGGGGCGCTTCCCCCCCGAGAGTGTACCAATTGAGCTTCACTTGGAAATACTGGTGGTTAATGCTCCTATTCCACCCAGGTGCCCTTTTTCTTTTCATTCTTTTTCTCATTTTACTCAACATGCTGGAGGAAATTGTCTCTGTACTTTGTTCTCTGTCCATGCTCCATACTCCATGTCCGCTGAATAACCTACATCTGGTCAAGTTTTCCTGTACCTCCCTTGTACAATTTAGAGGAATTTTTTAACAGCTTTTTTGTACATGCAAGTTTTTTTTTTGTAGTTTAATTCTAGAAAACACATTTTTAAATAGGATGGAATCCCACCATGTCTTTGTTTCTCTTTTTTTAAATTTTACTAAATGGGAAAATCCCTGTCCCGGGCCACAGCATGAGCCCCAAACCTGCATGACCCCAGGATTAAAAAGTGCCAGAAAAAGGAGTCTTTCAACCACCATTTAGTTTCACTGGACATGACTATCCCGTCCCGGGCCACAGGGATGAGCCCCAAACCGCATGACCCAATTAAAAAGTGCCAGAAAAAAGAGTCTTTTTAAAACCCCCATTTTAGTTTCACTGGACATACTGTCCTTGTCCTGGATAGCGCTTTTCCCCTCCGTATGATGTGGACCAAATTTAGCTTCACTGGGAAAAACTGGTGGTTAATGCTCCTGTTCCACCCAGGGGCCCTTTTTTCTTGGGATTCTTATTCTCATTTTACTCAACGTGCTAGAGGAAAAATTTTCTCTGTACTTTGTTCTCTGTCTGTGCTCCATACTCCATGTCCTCTGAATAACCTACATCTGGTCAAGTTTCCTGTACCTCCCTTTTAAAAATTCGAGGAATTTTTTTACCAGCATTTTTACATGCAAGTTTTTTAGTAGTTTAATTCAGAAAACACATTTTTAAAATGGGAGGGAATCCCACCTTTCTTTGTTTTCTCTTTTTTTTAATTGTACAAAATGGAATATCCCTGCCGGGGCCACAGCAGACCCCCCAAACCCTCATGACCCCAGATTAAAAATCCAGAAAAAGGGAGTTTTTTCAACCACCATTTTTATTTTCACGGGACATAACTATCCCCTGTCCTGGGCCACACGACCCCAAACCTGCATGCCCCCAGTTTAAAAAAAGGCCGGAAAAAAGGGGAGTCTTTTCAACCACCTTTTTTATTTTTTCACGGGAAACATTGATATAACTGCCCCGGGGCCACAGCATGGCCCCAAACCCCTGCAGACCCCAGGTTAAAAGTGCCGGAAAAAGGATTTTCAACCACCATTTTTATTTCACCGGGACAAGACTATCCTGTCCTGGGCCACAGCATACCCCAAAAAACCTGCATGCCCCCCCGATTAAAAAGGCCGGGAAAAAAAGAGTTTTTCAACCACCATTTATTTACGGGACAATACGTCCTTGTCCTGGTAGCCTTTTGCCCCTCCTAGAGTGCGGAACCAATTGAGCTTCACTTGGAAATACGGGGGTTAACGCTCCGTTCCCCCCCAGGGCCCTTTTTCTTGGCTTTCAAATTCTCATTTTACTCAACTGCTAGGGAAATTGCCCCTCGTACTTTGTTCTCTGCCCCTGGCTCCATACTCCATGCCCCTTGAATAACCTACATCGGGCAATTTTCCTGTACCCCCCTTGTAAAATTTCAGAGGAAATTTTTTTTTAACAGCTATTTTGACATGCAAGTTTTTTATATTTTAATTCTAGAAAACACTTTTTTAAAAAAAGGAGGGAATCCCACCTTTCCTTTTGTTTCTTTTTTTTTAATTTGTATTAAATGGGTTGTATCAATACGGGTATTGAAAGCAAAGTTAAAGATCTTTCAAAAACAAGTATTTGCAAGTGTGTCCTTGACAGTGTCCTACCTATTCCTTTTTTCTGACACACCTCCCCCTTGACCACTCTTGAAAATTGGGAAGAACAAATTTCTTTTTTTAAAAAACAAAAATTTTTTTTAAAATAGGACCTTTATACTGCTTTTCAAAAAAAAAATGCCCCCAAAAATTCAAAGAGACCCTTGACCCATTTTGGACAATTTTGAAGAAAAAAATGTCTTTAAAAACCCAAATTTTTTTTATAATGGGACCTGAAAAATTGCGCTTTTCAAAGCACAGACCCAAAAAATTATAAAAATTACTTCTCACCACTGTTAAAAATTGTGAGGGGGAAATGCCACTTGAAGCCAATTTCGTTCCCAAAGGACCATGAATAAAAAGCTGTATCTCACAGCATTACCCCCCCAAAAAAATTATAAAAATACTTTCCCCCACCAATTAAAAATTGTGGGGAGAAATGCCATTAAAAGCCAATTTCGTTCCCAAAAGGCCAGATTATTTCTGTATCTCACATCTACTGCCCCCCCAAAAAAATTTTAAATAGACCTTTTCAGCCTCTTTTTTAAAAATTGTAGGGGGAAAAAGCCACTTAAAAGCCCCTTTCTTCCAAAGGGGCCATAATTTAAAACTTGTAATCACAGCAACATGACCCCCAAAACCATTTACAATGCGAAAACTTTTAAGAAAATGAATAAATGGGGTACGGTGTTTTCATGAAACCCGCGCTTTTACATCTCCTCCAGCAAAACCACAAAATAAATGTTGGGAAAAGAGAAAAAAAATTGCAGTAAAAATGATAAAATTTAAAAAAAAAATTTTTAAAGGGGACCATTTCTGTTTGAAAAGGAATGTGAAAGTGCCCGGGAAAAAAAAAGGGTGACCAGGGCAATTTGGGGCCCCCAAAAACATCAGAGATCCACCTGATTAAATTTTTTATGAAAGTCAAACAAATCCACAAAATCTGTGGAAAGCCGGATCCCTTTGCCCTGTAATGACCCCCCAGCTGTGCAAGGTCCCCCTGCTCAAATGACCCTGGCTGCAGGGCAGGACAAAAACCTCAAGGCGTAAACCCCGACCAGCCGGGCCATTCCCGTCCATTTTGGAAAACCTGAACTTTTGGGGGCCCCGGGGAACACATACAAAAAAAATCGGGTTGAAACGCAAATACCCCGTGCACCATGATCTTAAGCTGATCTCTGTGTGTTGGATGGGGTGCCCTTTAAATGAAATTCATTGGTGAGGGGTAAAACAAAGATTCCCCAAGGGGTTCACCCATTAAAGGTTCTGCCCCCTTTTGCCGCTGCTGCCGTACGCCTATTTGGCACCTACTGCTGTCTTTGGTCGCTGTTTGTTTTTCCCAAACCGGGACTTTTTTGGGAACGTGAACAGCGACCAACAATGCCCTCCAGTTGACAATACACGGGGTCTCCATTTCCTTTTTTTTTACTCTTTTTTTTTGGGTGGTTTGGAAGGAAGTCCTGAGTTTTTTTTTTTGAAACCGGGGGGGATCCAGGAGGGTGGCCACCCAGAAACTTTTTTGTTCATTTTAAGGCCCTTTTAATGGAGGATCATGTTGGGGGAAAAAAGGAGAATCCAACCCATTTAAAGTGAGAGATGGACCTTTTAAATTTCCCAAGCCTCTGGGTCGGGGGGCACTAGCAAACCCGATTTTCCTCATCTTCCCCCCCTCCGCCCCCAAATTCCGCACCAACCTTTTTCCAAAGGGCGGGGACGCGGAACTTTGGGTTGTCTGGGAATACCTCCTCCCCCTTTCCCCTCCCCGCTGCCCCCCGGGCACAGTTTCCCAAAAAACCCCTGATTTTGCCTGAAAATTGATGCACCCTGAGACCTGATCCCCAACCTTTGAAACAGCCCCTGGCCCCCCGAACCACTGCCTAAAAAACCCCAATGAAATTTTGGAAACTGTGGGGCCCTTTGGATTTAAACGGGGGAAAAAAAGGCCCTTTCGTGTCCCATCTGTGCCCCGTCTCCTCCCCTCCGTCGTTTCCCGGGAACCTGTTTTTTTCCAGAGTGTCCAAACGATCGTTCCAGAACTAAAAATCACACCAAATGCCATGCTGAAAAGGGGCATTGTCCGCACTGACCTTTTTGGGGGGCTTCTCAAAACGGGAAAAAGGAGGGGGCAGACTCTTTCCCCCTGCCTCCATCTTGGGGTTTAAACCACCCCGGGGTCCGCAACCGCTGCTTGCAGCCTGTGTCACTTTCGTCCGCAATGGCATTCCCCGCTGCTCCCAAAACAATCGCGAGCATGTGGGGGGTTTAAAAATTCCCTTTTTCCCACTCAACAATGAGAGGGTTGAGGGGGGAGGCCCGACTAAACTCTGAAACCCCAAGCCAGGGGGGAAATAAGCGGGTGGGGAAGGGTGGAAGTGCGAACTTAGCCCTTCGACCCTTTCCCTTTTCAGCGGGCAGTCCAGCCCCGGGGTACTTTTTTAAAAATTTCTGGCCCACAAAGTTCAAAAAATGTGCCAGGCAAGGGATGTCCCTCCACCTTTACCGTTTCAAAAGGGGAAAGCCAGCAGTTTTTCGCCCGTTAACCCCCCACCACCTTTTGCCGGGCCAACCTTTTTTCTTGTAAACCCCAGCCAGCGCCTCTCGTTCCCCCGCCGGAAAACCGTCCACATCCCCCCTAAACCTGTGTGGACGGTCCCCAAAAAAGATTTTTTTTAAACACGGCCTGGTTTCCCCTAGGCACGGGGATGCCCCCAAGGACTTTGGGGGAAAAAAACCCGAAACCAAACCCTGTGGTTTTGAAGACTTTGCCCCCGGGGCCTGAAGCCACCGTCACCCCCGGGGACATCCACCCCTCCCCCCATGATTTGTCACAGAGATATAGGGGCCCTTGGGCCGTGCTTACAAACCCAAGTGTCGTGGTCAAAAGGGTTTTTTCCCGGACACAGTTTCAACAACGCGCTTAAAATTTTTTTGGGGATGACACTTGGCTGCCCAAGGGCAGGGACGGCTTTTCTGGCAAAGAAAACCCCTTGCTCGGCCCTCTGGTATTGGGGGCCCCGGGGAAAACCCATGACGGGCGGAAAACCCCTCTGTGTCCCCCCAGACGGAAAGTCAACAAATTTTTAAAGGCCCCAAAAACCTGGCAAGCCGACATTCAGGGTTTTTGGGCCCTTTGGGGTGGTTTTTTTGGGTTAAAATGTTTTCTATTGCTCCCCAAAACCCGTAAGACAAAAGGGTGGCTGCTAGACTGGCCGCTGAAAGGCGTGCAGTTTGCAAACTGGCGGAAGGAAAAAAGGGGGGAGGATTTTGGGCCTGGGGGGCTGGTGGTACTCGGGGCGACGTGGAGGGGAAAAATCGGAAAAAGGGTGATCCCCCATCATGACTCTGAGAGACAAAGGCACTGGAACCTTGGGGGTTGGGGGGAGGAGGGGGAACAGAGGGTGGACAGTGGTTTGGGGGCCGGGGTCGGTCTACCTTTTTTTTTCCAAGGGGTTTCCTCCAAATTTTAACCTTTAACATTCCTGCATGTGACCCAGACATGTTTGGGGTTAAATACCTAAGGTTTTTTGCCTCTAAATTATGCGTTTACCCGGGAAAGGCCGGGATAAAACATCGCTGGGGGAATCAGAGGGTTTTGGGCAAAAAAAGGCCCCCGGCCCTTTAGAGGGCCTGGACCTTTCTGACGGCCCAAAAGCGAAAGGGCGGGTTTGCGCTGACCGTGGTGGCGGAATCAATTTTACGGACTTCTTCAAAACCCCCCTCTAACCCTTTTTTAGGGGAAACCCCCACTGAAAACTAAAACCCCATCATCTTTCCCCCCCGTCATTGGGAAACGCCGCAAGCAAATTCTGCTGAAAAGACCACGTTGGATCCGAAAGGGGGTCGTCTCATCATCATAAACACAGGTGACTTTGCCCGTCCTGACATTTTTCACCCGGGAGCTGCGGGTTTAAAAGCAAGGGGGACTGAAAGGGCCCGTTCCCCGACCCCCCGGGGGATTTTTCCGATTAAACCCTTCCTTCTCCTCCCCCTGATGGCATCAGAAAACGGGGGGGCCGTCAAGCAGAGAAAATCATCCTCTTGGCCCTTGATTTTTTTAAACTTTCCTTCTGCCCCCAAACCCCAAATTTTTGCACCCAAAAGGGTCTTCAAAAAGGATTATCCCAGTGGGGGGTACCCCAAGAGACATTTGGGCTGCTTCATGTTTGGAAACCGGATGCTGATGATGCATGTTACGCATTTGTGGTCGTAAAAAGGGGAGGACGAGGAGGTAAAACTGCTGGATGCAGTTTCCCTTTAACCACGGGGACAGATTGGCGACGCTGTTCGTTACGAGATTCACGGGGCCCGGACCCACCCGTTTGAAAGGCCTGAGGTCCTGCAACGATGTTTTCCGTTTGGGATGCGTGTTGTCGCCACACGGGAAAGGGAGCACCTTCCCCTCGTCCCTCAACCCCCAAAGTCTACCCCCCTCTTTGTCGTTTTACCACCTAAAATTTCGCTCCATGTTCAGAAATATAAAAATTTTTGAAAAGGTATGGAAGATTTTGGGAAAGTTTTCTTAAAAAAAAAACGCAAATCCCCAGCTATTCCCCAAATTTCCCCAAAATAAAAACAAAATTTTGGCTGGTTTCAAATAAAAACTGCAAAAGAAGATCTATCAAAAAAACGGGCCTGCCCCAAAAGGGTAAAAAAAACACGTATCTAAAAATTTTTTTGGGATAATAAAAGGAAATTTTTTGGCACCTATAAATTTCCCCCGGGTGGTGACAAAAAAATTGCATTTATTCACTTTTTAAAAGTGAAAGGGTCCCCTAAATAAAACAAAGCGTAGTGCCCAAAAAAAAAAAAAAACACGTACTGTAATGATTCGATAAAAAAAGGAAATTTTTTTGGCCCCTAAAAATTCACCAGGGGAAACTAAAACAATTGCGGATTTAAATTTTAACTGCAAGGTGGCTCAATAAAAAAAACGGGGACGGGGCCCAAAAGTAAAAAAAAAACACGTATCTGTAATGTTTTTTCAATAAAAAAGGTATTTTTTGGCACCTATCAATTCCCCTTTTGGTGACTACAAAATTGCTGAAATTCAAAAAAAAACTGAAAAGGGTAAATCAAACAACAAAGCTGGCCTTCGCCAAATTTGAAAAAACCCCGTATCTAAAATTTGTATTCGGATAATAAATTTATTTTTTGGGCACCTATCAATTCACCTTTTGGTACTAAAAAATTGCGGGAAATTTCACTTTTAAGTGCAAGGCTCCAAAAACAAAGCGTAGTGCCCAAAGTTCAAAAAACAAAAAACCTTAATGTTTTTCGGAAAATAAAAGGTATTTTTTGGCACCTATAAAATTTCACCATTGGTAACTAACAAAAAATTGCGGGAAATTCAAAAAAAATTGCAAGGTGGCTCAACCCAAAAAAATTCTGGACGGGGGCAAAAGTGCAAAAAACACTACTGTAGGTTTTTTGGGATAATAACAGGGGTTATTTTGGCACCAACAATTCACCTGTGTTGACTACAAAAAAATTGCGTTTTAAAAATTTTAAAACGCAAAGTAAAATCATCAGAAAAAACGGGTTTTGCCCCAAAAAGTAAAAAACACTTTCGAAATGAAATTCGGATAATAAAAGGTATTTTTGGGGCACGTACCCAAATTCACCTGTGGTGACTAAAAAATTTGCTGTTTTTCAAATTTAAGTGAAAGGGGTGCTTAAATGAACAAAGCTGTATCGCCAAAGTAAAAAACCCCGGGTATCTGAAATAAATTCGGAAAATTAAAAGGTTTTTTTTTGGGCACCAAACAACCTGTCTGATTTTGCGATTCTAATTTAATTGCAAGGGGATATTTTCAACAAAGGTGGAATGGGCAAAATTGAAAATGAACCCAAACGGAAATTAAACTGATAATAAAAGTGGGTTTTCATCAAACAAAGAGCCCTGAGTTACTAAAAAAAGAGTTATTCTATAAGTTCAGGCTGCCCAAATTTTCCGGGAAATATTTCAAAAGAAAACGTTAATAATAAAGCTTTTGAAAATGTCAAAACACTAAGCCCCTTGGGTTTAACTTTATCCAGTATTTTTTATAGAGCTTGTCTTTCGTAAAAAAACAAGATTTTTTTGGCCCCTTTAAATTCCCCCTTTTGGTGACAAATAAAATTGTTTGGTTTAAAATTTTAAGTGCAAGGGGATATACCCAAAAAAGGGGAAGGGGCAAAATTAAAAAAAAGAACACCTATCTAAAATGTATACTGATAAAAAAAAGTGGGGTTTTTGCATCTAACAGTGGAACCTCCCATTACTAGAAAAAAAGGGTTTTATCCTAAATTCGGGCTCCCCCAATACCGGGAAATTTTTTCAAAAAACAATTTTTAAAAATTAAAAAAATTTTTTTATTTGCAATTCTACACAAACCCCCTGGGTGAACTTTACCCCAGTATTCTTTTTTAGAGTTTGTCTGTTTTTCCCCCGCGGGGGTTTCCCCTCCGTTTCCCCCCCCTTTACTTTACTCCCAGAAAGATCCCCTTTTTAAAATTCCCCCTACCTAACTAAAAAAAACCTTTTCCCCAATCTCAAATCTAATTTAAATTGAAAGGGATCACAGCTAATATTAGGGGGGTTTTTTCTTTTTTGTAAAAAAAATAATAATTTCCTGACTGTTTGGACCCCAAACAGAGCGCCCCTCCTTCGCTCTAGACGCTGAAACACGAGCTGAACGGGAAACGTGTTCAAAGTAAAACAGGTAAAAGTATTTTTCCAGCCAATCTAAACCCAAACACCCCCCATTCAAAACGTCGCACACACATCCCCCCCTGCTCAAACCCTGAAATTCTGATTTCTGGCCCCCAAAAATTTAAAAAAGAAGCGCCAAAAAGGGGCCGATCTTAATAGATGATGCACAGATTTTAACCTAAATTATCGCATGATCTAAAAAATCTGATCACCATAAAAACTGTGCCGATTTCAACTTTGTCGATAATAATCGCTCAACACTAATCACACTCCATGCTATATGACAAGTGTCAGTTCAGTTAGTTCAATCCAACTCTACACCTACCACTGTGTTTTTAGCAAGTATAGGATGTAAAAATTTGTGACTCCTTTCAGTTTAACCACTCACTGCAAGCAGCTCAGTCAGAACACTCTCAGAAGAGTCTTGTGGAATTTAAAGGGGTTGTCTCACTACAAGAATTGCTTTTTATGTTAAAGATCTTGCAAAACAAGTCACTTTGCAATATGTGTTCATTAACAGTGTCCTAACTATTCTGCGATATCCCCTCTTGTATGGGCTGCATCAGCTCCTCAGGTCGCTATAGCTACAGACCTGTTCAATCTCTCCTGATAGGCTGCCAGCCCTGGTTACGATAGCTACAGACCTGGCTTCTGCTGCAGGGTAGTGGAAACCAGTAAACACACACCTGAATTCAAAATGAAACCAAGAAAACAGGACTGAGGTAAGATGAATCAATGTAGTGAGACAACCCCTTTAAGCAACTGAGACTAGTAAACCCCTCTCCTATTTAGCTGCACAGCAGAAATGAAAACTGGTCTTAAAACTGAGTCAGTAGTTCTAACACAAGTTGCAAGAGAAAAGAACCTTGCTACAGTCTACAGTACATGCATTAACTCACCCAATCACACTGAATACAACTCCATTTTTTTTTACTCCATATCCAAACAAGGAAAGTTGCTTTATGCAGCATGTTCTTTATTCCACATGAAAATGGATTGTAACCCCTCTAAATGACAAAGGGATATCTTTATGCAGATCCAAAACATGTCCATGACAGAAATGTGTGTGTCAGCCATAGATTGCTGCTGTCCATCCTTTTGCAAAACAGACAGGCTTTAATCTGAGACATGTGGCTGTCATGGCCATTTTATCCATTGGGCATACTAGGCAGTTGCTGAAAGCCTCACGAGTAGTGATGAGCGAATGTGTCAACTATCGTTATCGAGTCGATAGCAGATATCGACAATTATCATGACGATAGTCGATAACAGATTATCGCCGATGACCATTAAAGTCTATGAGAGAGGAACAACACCTTCATTATTACACCCAAACAGGACTGGAGAAGCTGGAATTAATATCCACAACAGTAAACTGGATACGTGCTACATCTTAGGCAAGACAATTAGGCAACAAGAGTCACAGAAAAAAAGTCACAGACTATTCACTATCCCTGTCCTGTACCACAGCATGACCCTTAAACCTGCATCACCCACAAATTAAAAAGTGCCAGAAGGCAGTATTATTTGAACCACCATTTTAGTTGAACTGAACATTGACTATCCCTGTTCTGGACCGCATCATGAGCCTTAAATCTGCATGACCCACAGATTAAAAAGTGCTGGAAAAAGGAGTCTTTGAAGCAGTATTTTAGTGAAATGGATATTGACTATCCATATCTTGTAACGCAGCATGACCCAAAAACCTGCAAAGGTGCCCTAATATGGATTAATATGGCGGCCTTCGCACCACTGACAACAGGTGTAATTTATTATAAAATATGTATAAAACAATATGCGTACAGCTGAACTCTATGAGGAAAACAGACGTACGGACTGCAATAAAAGTATTTTAATGTTATATGGATTAATATGACAGCCTTCGCACCACTGACTACAGGCGTAATTTACAATCAAATATGTATAGCAAAATATCGTACAACTGAGCTCTTTGCGCCAAACAGATGCATGGACTTCAATAAAACTATTTAAAAGTTATAGGGATAAGTTATGCCAGCTTTAGGGAACACTGACACGCAGTGATTGCAATAGAACTGAAAACACAGGGGCAATTTCATCTGCTATCAGAGGCCTGCTGGCCAAAAAAGTGGTAAAAAACAATGCTTTTTCAATTGAAGATCACAGAACACACTGAGCTGCAAAGTATCTTCCTTTCAAATGCCTCCCTATGCCCATCCCAAACTATTGCGTGATCGGCAATTTCCGATCAGCCTAAAAACCATGCCGAGTTCAACTTTTGTCGATAATATCGCTCATCCCTACTCACGAACATATGGCCTCAGGTGGTGAATGTATGTCCCAGGTACCGTGCCCAGGTAACATGCCCATGATCAGTGGTTTGGAGCTGCTTACTCGACTGGTTGTGTGTTCTAAGTATGTGAAAACAGTGAAAAACCATGGTGGAGCAGGGAGTCGATGGCTTTCTACCCTGCCAATTAGTGCTGTAGGCTGCAGGTTGCCTACAAGATGTCATTACGTGTTCTGATGATACGGGGCAGTAAGAGGCATGGTCTCATGTTGTGTCATGTTTGGGCATGGCTAGAGGTGTGGTCTGGAGTGACGTCATGCATTTAGACTACAGCACTCTAATGCCGGGGACGCATAATGCTGTTAAGTTGGTTCTGGTGGACGCATCATCATAATTCTGGCTGAGTTAAGCTGTGTTGATTTTTTTAGTGTATGCAAGAGTCTTTCTAAAAATTGCATTTTCAGTGAACGGGACAAAAATCATGTAACTATTCCCTCGGGTTGTTTTCATATTAATAAATGATAATGAAAAAATTCCTTTTAAAAACTTCAATAGGCCCATAAATGAATTTCTGTTCATCTTTGATTGGAGTCTTAATGTGCAGTTTTCCTACTGTTAGACCAAGACGTCACACCATTTAACATAATTGCCCCGACTTTTGTATTTTCCATGCTGAGTGCTGATATGATATGATAATGTGAGGAATTCACTGCTACTTAAACTGTGAATGGGACGTTAATGAATAAACTCTCAGTATACTACATATCCTCCATTCTTTCCAGAAAATTAAAGTGAATACAACTAAGTAAAAAAAGATCACTTTTTTTGTAAGTACATTTTGCTTCAAATCAGTATGAATATAGATTCAGTCTATATGCAATGTACATGGAGTAGATAAACCTCACCGTAATCATTCATTCTTTTATCTTCCTCTTATGAAAATAATGATACTTGACTAAACTATACAGCTCTCTCCCAAAGTGAAGAACTGCAAAGCAGCCTGGGAACCTCTAAATGCACTGCACTTCTGCCCCCTGCTGGATATAAATTGTAAACAGGGACTGAATATTGTGTGTTCATCCACTATTTAAGGAGTTAATATTTGCAAATATTTAGATCTAATTGGAGAGGAGTTCTGCCGGCTTGGTAACGTGGTCTGTGTGTTCTAATTATTATTCAACACAATATAAACCTAAATCATTCTAATGGTTTCTGATGCCTTTACTCTCATTACTAGCCTTTGGTTTCTTATACTATATTCAACCTGGTGCTCTTCAGCTGTTGCAGAACTACAACGCCCAGCATGATCTGGCAGCCTGAAAAAGCTGGAGAGCCACAAGTTGGAGCCTATTGCTGTATATCGATTGTAATACCTAGAGATCACACTTTATTTGCATGCATTTATTGTAACAAGCGTGCAAGGATGGAAACCAATGAAGTTACTCCGAAAATCTCTATTCTACAAGGCTCTAGTATTACCCAGCCCAAATAATTTTTTATAAGACATAAACATAGTACATCAGGTTACACCTGTGATATTATGAGCTAAGTACAAGCACAGTACAATATGCTTCCCTTAAGATATAGGTTTGACTGATCAGAACACACTAAAATCTGTTTAATCTGTGCGGTGAATTTCATACAGAACCCCTGCAAGAAGTTTATAGTGTAACAAGTACTAGTGTTCCTTATATAGTGAGTACATGTGTATGTATTATGTGTGTGTACAGTATACTGTATTTGTGTGTATTAAATGTGTGTTATGTGTATTATGTGTGTGTTTGTGTATTGCTTGGGTGAATTGTGTGTGTATGATATGTGTTTATTCAATGTACATCTATTGAAAGTGTTGAGTGTTTATATATGGATTAGGTGCATTGTATGTGTATTGTATGTATTTAATGTTAGTGTATTGTTTGGTATAAATATGTATGCATTATGGGTGACATGTCTGAAAATTGGCGTCGCCGCAGCAATTTTTAAGCGCCTTAAATAAGTGTAAAGTCCGATCCTCTCAAAAATCTGGCATCAGTTATACCTTGCATAGTAAACTTAATGCACCTAAAAAAGTGCATTGAGCAAATCGCAGTGCATAGTGTATCATTGGTAGTGTGTGTAATGCGCCTATCAAGGCGCATTGCGTAAGAGTCAAGCATAACGTATCATTATTAGTGTATGTAATACGCCTCAATAGGCGCATTGCATTATGGAGGCGCACAGCATATCATTGTTACTATATGTAATGCGCCTTTTTACAATGTGTCATAGCCGGCGTATAATGCGCCTTGCTTTGGTGTACAACAGTTCATTTACATCGAGAATATAGTGTCAAAAGTGTTTTTGGCGCAAAATAGACCAAAAAATGGCACTTGCGCATTAGGACATGTCTCCCTATGTGTTTGCGTATCATATGTATGTTTTATGTATACGGCATACTCTTCAAGTTTTATCTCTCCTGATTCTGGGAGATTTAATACCAGGAATACCCCAATCCACCAGGGAATGCCCATGAATCACTGGGAATGCCCATTCTAGGGTGGTGCTTTTTGTCCCAGTTTTTGTGACAGTGTGTACTGTCTGTATATTGTACCATTGTGGGCATTGTATGTTATGTATGTGAAGTGTGTTTGTGTATAGTTTGTGTGTATATTGTATGTATTGTTTTCGAATATTGTACAGTATGGCCTCGTTCACACGGCTTATTTCGCCGCGTATTTGCCGACGGATTGACGATCGTCAATCCGTCGGCAAATCCGTCCGAAATAAGTCACAGCCTATTTTCTATTGATTTCAATAGAAAATACGGCTCGTCGTTCACACGACGCGTAGTTCCGATCTGGATTGCCGCCGCGGATTGACGACGGCAATCCGGACGGAAAAACAATGTGCATGTCAATTATTTACGGAAAGGATTCACCACCTTTCAATGATTGGAGATGGTGAATCCGACGGGAAATCAGTTACAATAATTCCCACACTTAGTGACACTTATTTGCAACTGATTTTCAACTGATTTCAGAACGTATTTACGATCGGCAATCCGTTGCAAATACGTTCTGAAATAAGCCGTGTGAACGAGGCCTATATGTGTGTTTGCTATCAAAAGAGCTAAAAAATGTTGAATGGAGAAAGGGGTTGTGGATTATTTTTATGTGAGATTTGTGTTTGATCTATATATAAGGTCTGTGGCTGCACTGTATATTAAAGGCATGTGATTTGCATTTACATAGGGCACGTATTGGAAGAATATACCTGTATTGTACATGGGGAAACATGTGGCTTTACTATAAAAAGGCTACATGTGGCTACATAGTATAGCAGGGACATGTACAGGGCCATCTTATCCATTGGGTACAATAGATAGTTGCATACAGACCCCAGGTAGTGAATGTCCCAGATATTCATGGCACAGGTATTTGATCCCAGGTTCAGGGCTGCAAATTAATCTGCTTATTTAACGATGTGTGTGTTCTTAGGGCATGTAAATAGTTAAAGGGTTTAAGGTGTTCATGATGGAGCAGGAAACCATAATTCCCTGCTGTATTAAAGGGAACCTGTCACATAGATTATGCCCCCCTTGCTGAGGGCAGAACAAGCTAGTGTCAGACCTGCTGTTTCCAGTCCCTTATTCTGTAAGATGCTGCAGTTTTAGAGCATTTAATTCTCAAATCTTATTCATGAGCAGGTGTTAGCCCCGCCCACTAAAAGCTAGCCCCACCCACCTGGCAGTTATTCACATGGTTCTACCTATTCAAAGTAATAGGTTAATCAGTTTAAGTGGGCGTGGCTAGCCTCAGGTGGGCGGGGTATAAAAAAACGGACTCTTTTCATGACTCTTTTCAGGTGAAAACTGCAGATTTGAGCATTAAATACTCAAAAACTACAGCATCTTACAGAGCTGGAAACAGTATGTCTGTCACTAGCTTGTGCTATCCTCAGCAAGGAGGGTATAACCTATGTGACAGGTTCTCTTTAAGTACTCTCGTATGCGACAGGCATCAGTTGGGTGTCCCAACATAGGAGGCATGATGATATAGTTAAGATGGCCCTGGGCATATAGCAGGTTTTTGGTGTATTGGACAGGATCAGCATGCCCAAAAACTCCAAAATGTATTTTTCCAAGAGGTACAAGTGCGAAGTTTCTGGTACAAACAGTCTTCCTCAAGCATCTCACATATGGTTATAACAGATGTATTTATATCTTCTAGCGGGTCCACCTTGAATTTGTTTAAATTAATATTAACAAGGTATTAATAAGTATCCCAAAGACAACTTGCTCATATATAATCCCCTTATTTATGATTTATGATTTATGGGGGTGGACCTGATATGAGGTACATATACACCTGTTTTAAACCTATTTGAGATGCTTGATGAATCTGCTTGTAGCCAAAGCATCGCACTTGGAATAATACATTTTGGTGCTTTTGGGCATGCTGCTGCCGCTATTGTTTGTTGCTGTGGACTATATCGCATCCAATCATTGCCATTCTTAAGGGGGCTATGAGCTGATGTGGCATGCCTCATTTATCTGTCTAGAACAGGGGTCTGCAATGTCAGCTCTCCAGCTGTTGGGAAACTACAACTCCCAACAAGCATTCATATAATCTGTATCAGTGGGCATGATGGGAGACGTAGTTTCCCAACAGCTGGAGAGTCGACGTTGCAGACCCCTGGTCTAGAAGTTGTGAGGTTTATCTAGCTCTTCTATCGCTCTATGCAGTTCTATCTAATCCCAGGGACAAATATTCATTACATTGTTTATACTCAGGGTACTGCAGGCTTTTTCTTTTTACCTGTAGGAGGAGTAGAAATCATTTTTAAGGGTAGATCAACAACGCCAAGTGTGAAACCATGGGTAATGTACAGCGGTAGTCAGTGCGGACAAGTAGGACTGGCTATTATTGATACCATGTTTTTTGGATTATTTGAAGGTTTACACTATCTGCAGTGGATAGAGCATGGCATAAGTGCAATATCTTTCTGTTTATCCAAGTCTATAAATGTGAGAGCATCCAGGGGAGAATAATAAGTTACCTTTCTGCTGTATTTTCTGCACTACCCACAAGTTAGAAGACTCTGTGCATGGAATTTAAAGAGATAAGAATTGTGGATGAACAGAAGCTTTACATAAGTCACACTGTTTTTCTCACATTATATCTTATAGTAAAGTACTAGGAATCAGCAAGATTAAATTTAAGACCCCAGATTTACAGCACTATTTTGCTCTCAGTAATAAACATCGTATCCAGTGATGCAGTACAGCCATGCCGGTCAGTGGCTCATGTGTGAGTCGATCCATCTATTATTGTGCATAATCTTTTTGGTGGTATTTTCTCTCTTTGTAACAGATGCTTTGTATTATCTTACTGCACACATGTTCTTCTCCTTGTGATTTAGGTCAGATGATAGATCTGGAGCTTTGCATTTTTATCATACTTTTGGCTTTCATAAAAAGCTATTCCGGGCGTCTCCTGAACATTGCCGCTACAAATATATTATTACTTATTGATCAGAATCTAGAAGTGGATGAAGTGTCACCGTCCAATTCCCCGTTCAGTGAGGACCCTCAAGGCTTAAAAATATTTTGAGTTTCAGTCAATATTTTATCTCAACATCTTATCTTGGAAGAATTCATTTAGTGACCTGTTTAGCAAATTTCAGGGAATTGTTACTTATTCTAAGGTTTTTGTCAATTTTTTTAAATTTGAAGTCTAAAGGATGGAGCTTTAGTGATGGCTTTGACCATTCTCTTTCACTGTTTCAATGAAATCCAGTTCACCAACTAAGCAGAAAAGCAATTCACACTGTAATTCAAGAGGTGCAGGGAAAAACATGTTGGCAGTGGGTCAATATTTTAAATAATTCTGCAGAATTTATGTGAATTTATTTTGGAGAAGGAGATTACATCCTGCACTTGTCTTCTTATTAGGTTAATTCACTAAACTTTCTACAGAGGGTAAATAAAACCCTTAAAGAGTGTTATTAGAGACAGTAACATGGGGGCAAAATTGGATATTAACACTAATGGGGACATGTATGATCGGCGTTTTCACCAGTTTCCTGGCGTATAATGCGCCTCTCTTTGCCGGCTCCGCTGTCGGATGCACCTCCCTTATGTGTTAGCCGCATTAGGCGAAAGCTTCGCCAATTTCTAATGCGCCTTACATAAAAGGGTATGCAGTGGGCGTTCTAGGGCGGGACGCTCCACATTCGAAAACACCGACGCATGTATGAATGCGGGTCGGCAAAGTGAGGCGCATTAAAGCTCTGACAGGCAGACCAATTTCAATGTGGTCTGCCTGTCGAAGGCGTCGAAGTTTGCCCCGCACGTATGAGCGCACTTCGCCGCCGACATACATCAAGCGCAGTTTTCACAGAAAAAAACATGAAAACAGGCACTCCGACGTGCCAATCTTCATACCTGTCCCCCCTAAATTCCCACATGATGTAAACTGTTATGGACATCACTGTGTATATTTTGGGCAACATGTATGAACGGGGCTGTGCCAGATATATGGCATCTTTTCAGCCCGTTATCAGGCGCAAGCTCGTTCATACCTTTTTAAATCTCCCTCGGGGTGCACTAGAGCCGTACGCAGCTATACATTTATAGCTCCGCCACAGCATTTCTAGGCGCATTAATGCTGGAACAGGTATACCACTTTCAAATTGCTATACCTGATCCAGAAATGTCACCCGAGCGCTAGAGCGCGCCTGATTTATTTCCCGCTGAAGAGCGGGTTAATAAATCAGGCACATTCTAGACTAATGTTAGGTGCAGGAAATTTGGTGTTAATATGCCAAATTTCATACATGTTGCCCTTTATGTCTTTAGCTAGTTATTGTAACAGTTGGCTACCGTAACAGCAGGCCAGAGGTGTGGATCCACTGAACCACTGCAAGTGGTGGTATAAGCCATGCCAGGGATCGGAGTCTAAGTAGGTCCCGGTATTCAACAGAGACCACCCTGTTACATAAGTACCTCCGTGGACCAACATGTGAGATGCAGGACTGTTCCTAAAAGTATGTTTTCTTGTGATATATTTTATTGGAAATTCAGGATCCCCTGTGCAGCTGGAATTTCAACAGGAATTTCTAATGCATTAGAAATAAAATTGTAATGGCAGGAGTAGTGGATCCTCTGGAACAATGCAAGAGGCTGTATAAGCTACAGCAGGGAGCAGAGTCTAAGTAGGTCCGGTGTTCACCAGAGCCCGCCATAAGGCAGGTTGGGCTTACTGCGGCAGAACACTACCAGGTCGCTACCCCTGACGAGAATTGCTTGCGGTGGCGGCCGAAGTGTAGTGTGGTACAAAATCATGAAGCAAGCTCAGAGTCAGGGACAGGCAGGAAGGTCAGAACAGGTGGCAAGGTTCATGGTCGAGGGACAAAGAAAACTGGTACGGTAAACGGAAGGACAAGGAACAACTCTCAGAACACTTTCTCAACTGGGGCACTAAAGATCCAGTAGGACACAGAGAAAGTGGCAGGGATAAATAGGGTCAGCGCCCGGTGATGACCAATCAGCGGCGCGCATGTCCTTTAAATGTAACGGAGTTGCCGCGCGCATGCACTGGGAGGCAAGGACGCGCACGACAGCTGCTGGGAAGAAAGATGAGGTGAGTATGATGTGCCGGGAATTGAGCTGCGGGTGCGCCTGCTATCCATCATGCGGATCACGCCACCAGCCACGGCAATGGGAGTATGGATGTGGGTAGCAGGGGCAACCGTAACAAATATGACTAAGAACCAGAGCTTCCCAGCTCCGTCCCCATAATGCCTTGTGATATGCAGATGCTTAGTAGAGGGCTAAAAGGCAATCTCAAAACTATACGCACCTTAACAGGTGATCTCCTCAAGGACAGATGTTCCCCTTTCTCAGTCACTCATTGCCTCCCACCCAGCCAAGCCAGTATCGCTCTGCTCTACACTGATGAGGGCAAAACCCCGAAACGGCTTTATGTAGATGGGTGATACTAGCCTGGCTAATATTCCTTGTTCTTCTTAAAGATTCAGTGAATTAGAAGCAGATTGAGGATTTGTTACATCCAATAGAGGGCGCTTGAGCTTCCCAGCTCCTTTCCCATAATGCCTTGTGATAAGAACCAGAGTGTGAGGTTTGGAATGCATGAACATCTTTTAGGATTATATTGTTTTTTTCTATGCTTTTTAAAACTAATGAAATAAAGTTTTGAAAGTTTACTATTCTGAAGACAAGTGTTGGTGTTGTAACAGAGTTACATTAAATAACTATTTGTAATCAGACACAACTTAACAGGTAAGGCACCATGACATTCTGGCACAGACTGTTATCTTGAGTTTTTCAATACTTTTCAAGTGCTTTTGTTAAACTTGACCATGGTATCACAATTTTCTGTATTATTTGCTCTTATCTCTAAGCTCTGATAAAGCTGTAAAATGCACAGTTGAAATTAATTCCCATAATCTAGAAAAGTGGCATTGCTGGTACTAGGCAAAAAGG
The DNA here is from genome assembly GCA_025379985.1 of Phyllomedusa bahiana. NCBI lineage: Eukaryota > Metazoa > Chordata > Amphibia > Anura > Hylidae > Phyllomedusa > Phyllomedusa bahiana. Next base: position 19,220 of record JAODAL010025768.1, on the reverse strand, counting down.
GTGCATGTTTTGGTTCCTTTGCCCAATGCCACTGGTCTCTTGGAACAAATGATCACCACCTTAAATTGTATCTGCACCCCACTCCAGTGTGATTACAAATATTTTTAGAACTTAAAGGGTTTTTCTCACTACAATGACTAGCTTTCAATAGGTATAGAAATCTAAATGAAGACAATTACCAAACACGTTGCTTTTTTATTGTGCTTTGTTAAGGAGATAAAAGAGATGTTATCTCTTCTGAGTGCACACACATTTCTCTTGGTTAAAAACCATCTATTTCTTCTCTTATCCGATTAGTGGTGATGTCATTCCCTGCCATGTGTAATCTTTTGGAAAGGAGCATCGTTTGTTTAAGATAAGGACACATTTTCACTCTTTAGAGTCCTATAGTCTTGTGTACTACAGATTTTATCTCTCCTGCATTCATTTCAATGCAAAAGGCTCAGCTAGGAATAGCAGAGCTAATATGTTAATCACTGCTATAAACCCACCTACAGCCTGACCAAGAAGTGTAAGTCTGAAACTGGTTGTGACTCTATGAAAATGCTTGGTGAGAAAATCCTTTTGACAACAAATGTAGAATACACAGAACTGTGCAAAATATTTAGTGTGGAAAAATGCTGCAAATCAAGTAGTTTTTCTTAACAACTTACAAAATGCTAAGTGAATAAAAAAAATGAGAAATCCAATCAATATTTTGTGTGGCCACCCTTTGCCTTCATGACAGAATCAATTTTTCTAGGTACCTCTACACAGTTTTTGAAGGAACTCGACAGGAAAGTTGTTCTAACCATCTTTGACAGTTAAGCACTGATCTTCTGTGGATGGAGGCTTGGTCATATCCTTCTGTCTCTTCATATAATCCTGTACAGATTGGATGATATTGAGGCCAGGGCTTTGTGGGGCTATATCACCACTTCAAGGACTCCTTGATTACAATGAATATAGTTCTTAATGACATTGTTTATATGTTTTGGGGTCATTGACCTACTATAGAATAAATTTGGAGCAAATCAGACACATCTCTGATGGTAGTTTTCTGATTGGCAGCATGTTTGCAGAATCTTTTTTTAAATGTGTCTAAAACTATGTCACACTACTGTATTAATGATATAATTCTAATATAAAAAAATTGATGACTGATATACTTTACTGCTATAGGACGAGTTTCCTTTATATGCATATTTAAATACATTGCGTCTTTTACATGATTTAAAATGTACCTTCAATTTTCCATACATCAACAGTACAAGCAAAATTAAGAAGCTTTGAATTGCATCCTATTAGATTACTTATCAGCCTCCTTTTCTCCCCACCTCCTGCATTCTATTCATTCAGTCATAAATCACTAAGGGAATTCAGAAGATATGGGCTTCAGCTTCACTGAAAGATCAGGTAACAGCTGCCCATGAAGGTCTATTGAGAGGTGAGGGGTAAGAAAAGAATGTTGTAAACTCTCACACACATTCAGCATGGAGAATATTAGACTACAGCAAGGAGCAGTGTAGCTGTGAGTCTAGTACTAAAGTGAAATAAAACAGTAATCATACATCCGGAACTATCTTATTTTGTCTCTGTGGCTATCCTCCTCAACCTCCTGTCTCCTCCCTTCATGCCCTCTACTAATAGAGGGTCAGATTCTGTAAGTTGTTTATGAATGTGTGGACATCAGAGGAAGAAAAGAAGTCTGATAAGTGAAGAATAAAGCCTTTTTCTCTAATAAGATATTTTGGGAAATTTCTTGGTTTAGTAGGTACTTTTAATATATGAAAATGTGTTTTACATTGTAACTGTAGGTATGCTTTAATAACAGAAAGCTATTGGGTGCTTTGCCTTTTAAACAATTGATCAAGGTGTGTGTAATGTATTAGAGTGCCCTTAACCACATGAGAGGGATAAGTAGTGTATAGTACATGATATGCAGAGTTTGTTATTTTTTGGACAACTTTCTGTAAATTCTCCTGACCTGTCCATTTTAGTAGATACTTCTGTTTCCTATAAACCTTCAATGCTAAAGCCTTAAACAAAACTTGATGTTGTGCAGACCTTCCGTTATTCTACCTGGATATACATGAATACAATTGAAAAATGGATATTACTAAATTCCCTTCTAAAAAAGGGTGTGTCAAGGGCAATTTTTTAAAACAATGCCCATAAAGTTTTTGGCTTTTTTAGCCCAATATAAATAAAAATGCCCCTTTGACATGGGAAAAAGGGTAACCCCCGCTTTGTTTTTTTCCCTCCCATTTTCCAGGAGGAAGGGGCAAAGGGAAAAGGGGCAAAATAGGGAAATTTTCTAAAAAAAGTTGCTTTTTTCCTCTCTTTGGGTAATTAAATTTACTAAAGCATTTATTTCGCAGACCTTAGGAAATTGGGAAAAAAACCCTTTCTTTGGCCTGTAAGGGCCAGCCATTAGGGGAAAGTCTTTCAGCCTTTGTGGGAGCTTAAAAAAAGTTTCAAGATTTTGAAGAACTTCCCCCGGGGAAAGGCCAATTTTAAAAACTTCAAGCAATTTTATGTGTTTTTTAAAAAAAGAAGCTTTTTCTTTTTATAAAATGCATTACTATTATTGTAAAAAATGGAAAAGGCCCAGGGGGGCTTTCCCCGGGTAGCTCGCTGAGGTCAATTGTTAGTTTATAAAAACCCCTTTTAAAAGCAAAAAAAATTAGTTATTTTTCCTTGTTTGGGCATCTTTTTTTCAAGCATTTTTCCCCCACCCTTTTTTTCGGGGCATTTTTAGCAAAGACGGATCAAAATTTAAAAACCCCAAGGCGTTTCCTTTTCTTTTAACTACCGTTTTTTTGAATAAATTATCAGGGTTGCAATCTTTTGGTCCGATATTTTATTTTAGGAATAAATGTTTTCCTGTTTTTTACTTTTGAAATTTCTTTCTGCTGTTAAAATAAGTTTTTTATATGCCAGGGGGTTTAGTAGATTCAATTGTTTGTATTTTGGGTCCAGGGGAAAAGTTATTTGGATGTCCCTTCCCTGCAGAAGTAATGTATGAACTTGTGGCAATCTTACCTCATCTGTGTCTTTTAGAAATAGAATTAAAATTGCTGTTTATCGGAGGATTTAGCTTTACCCATTTTGCATAGCTTTGTTTTTTTATTTACCCTTGAAAAACAGACATCTAGGGGACCATGGGTCCCCCAAAAACGGGGGGTTTTTTATCTGTTGTAAACTACAACTCTTAGCAGGATTTGACATGAGCATGGCCTAAAAAGCAGCAGGTTGAAGAATCCAGTTGTCAATAGACACTATTAAAAAGGTTGTGTTCCAGGACTATGTAGATACAGCTGACTAAATTACTTCCTTACCAGACATATTTTCCGTTTCTTTAGGTACGTGCAGTTGTGAAAGAAATAAAATACCCTTTTCTTGCTTTTTTTTTTTTTAATTTTTTTTCCCTTTTTTAAATTTTAAAAGGGTTTTTTTTTAGGAAAAACTTTTATTTTTTAGATTTTTTAAAAGGGTATAAAGGGAAAAAAAAGGGGGACATTTTTTTAAATTTAAAAAATTTTTTAATAGTTTAAAAAAAAAACCCATAATAAAAACAAAATACATCCCTTTTGATAATTTACTTAATTAGATACCCAAATAAAAAATTTTTGATGGAATTCCAATGAACATAAAAAACCAAATATGAACCACATGTGGGGAGGTCAACAACCCACGAAAAAAAAAGTAAAAAAAACTTATCAAGCAGAGCAATTTTTTAACATACTCTTCCCCTAAATGCACAAAAAGCCCACGGGGTAACTGCCCCCAAAATGAGGATGCCCCCATCTGATCCCGGCCCTAAAACAAACTGGACCTTATTAGACCCTAACTTAATAGAAAGAATGTCCTGACTTGTTTACTCTACTACCCCACTATTTCATCAGGGGACATAACAGGTGGTGACAATGAAGACATGAATGACAAAATCAAGCAATATCACAAACCATGATACAAACGGGAAAACCAAAAAAACCCTAACCCGAAAGTAGTGGTCCCGGGGTGTACCCCTTTTATAAAGGCCGCAGCGGGAAAAGGTTGAATGGCGGGGAAATACCCCAACCCCAAAATTCTGGGTAGTACCTGGAGGAAACAAGACACATGGCCAAGGAAAAAGGGACCCTTTTGGTGGAGTAAAAGGGCCAGCTTTAAAATTTGGGTGTCGACAATACAACTGTCGCCCAACTTTAATTTTTTTTGTTTGTATGGTTTCCCCACCATTCCCAGGTCGGCCTTTCTTTTGGGGGGTAAGCATAGTGCGGGGTTGGGTGCTTACTCCCCATGTTCCATCCCGGGGAAACAAATTTAAGGTAAAGCAGGGTCAGCTGACTGGGGGGGTGGGCTGCAACCCCAGTTTTACCTTTTGGGCGGGAGGAAATTCCCACGGGGGAACCAGTGTTTTTGGAACACTATTGCACAAGGTGCAGTGAGGGAAAAACTACACCTCTGTATAGAAAATTTTTCCGGGTGGGACCAGGGATTATTTTTTTATGTTTGCTTTTTCTGTGCTTTGGTTTTTCCCAAAAGTTTTGTTCTGTTGCACAATAAACAAAAAGCCCCTTAAATCTGCCTCTTTTCCCCCAAATGCTGAAGGACTTTTTTTGGTATTCCAGACCCTGTGCAAGCTCACACTACCCATATAAAAAGTGCCCCGGGATAAAACAAGGGCAAAACAAACATTTTTTGTTAGGGGAAGAGAAGCATACAATTTTCACCATTGACCAGAAATAAAGGTGTGTGTGCTTTATAATTTTAATTTTTTGTGTAGGGGGCGTCGGGTATTTCCTGCCTCTGCTTTTTTTGGTTTTGAGTTTTTTTTGTGTTTCCTTTGTTTGTTTCATGATACCATTATATGATAGTATCTCATCTGGTTTCTGGCCATTATTCTACATAACCATTCCAAAATATAATAATTACCTTCTGATGTAACAAGCAAGCAAATTTGTGAAATGTTTTATATTTTTGAGGGGTGCTACTTTCAATAGGTGGCACCAAAGACCTTCTCTCTTCCCTAGAGCATATTTGCATATTTCCCAGGGAGAATTGCATTAATTGCCATTAATTCTCCCTACACCTTCTCTTCAAGGAGAAACGTTACCCCCTAGAGCTAAGGGAATACATGATTGAGGAATTAAGTAAAATGTAGCTCGTAAATAAAAAACAAGTAAATGAGAAATAAACGTGTGTAATAAACAGAAATGTGAATTAATATGGAAAAATTAAGTGGGTTAGATAGTGAAACAAGTTAAAAGTTTAGAATTTTTTTTTTACGTAGTAAAATTTAATAGAAAAGAATTGTAAAATTAGTAAGAAAGTGATAACATACGTAAGTATATTTGTGTAGAAGTAAAGGATCAGTGAGTGGTTAAATAAATAAGTCAAAAGGGAAATTTTTTTAAAAAGGGGGTTTTTCCAAAGAATTTATTTCATACCTCCCGCCCCCCAAGGCTTTCAGGGTTTTGTGGGGCTCAGAAAGGGCGTGTTGATTTGTTTGAATTTTCAAAACATTTTTACCCAAACAGGGGTGACATTCCCCGGCCTTTCCTCTCTTTTGTCAAAGAAAGGTTGTTTATGTAAAAATTTGTGAGTAGTTGAGGTAAAATTTTTGCTCCCGGCAAAAAGGGGCCCTCGGTTCCCAAAACCCCGCAGGAACCAAACCTGTGGGTTTTTTTTTCCCCTTTATTTAAAGCACAAAACCCGTTTTAGGGGTTATTTTTTTTTAAATGTTTGATAAAATTAAATAAGGGTAAGAGGGACAGGAAATAGAGTGACAGCCCTGGGGTTTTAAACACTCATTTGTGCCCCGAGAGGAAAAGGTGATGTCCCGAGGGAAGTGGACCCCGGACTGAGGGGCTCTCAGTCCCGGGCGTATTTTCCCCCGGGGATGAGCTGTAAAAAAATTTGGGTTTTACAAAAAGGGGCCGGGGTTAAAAAAAAATGGGCCCAAATTTTTAATAATATGAACGGTGAAAATTTTTTTGTTATTTCCTTTGAAATTTCCCCCCCTTTAATTTTTTCTTCGTGGCAATAAATAAAAATGACAAAGGATTAAGTGAATGATGGAATATTAAAGGGAATACAAGGGATGAACAAAAAAAAATGAGTCCCCCGATTCAGGGGATAAAGACCAGTTTAACAAGGAGTAAGAGACTGAATAGGTGGAAAAAGGGGTGTTTTTTATTGGTAAAATTTAGTGAATTTAAGGGAAAAAGCTGAGTTGGGAAAGGGAAAAAAAAGGAGTTGTAAAATTTAATTTTTTTGTGGTGAATTTATTTAGGGGTTTTAAAAAGGGGAATGTTAAAGGTAGTTAAAGGGGTTGTTTTCATTACAAGGTTTTCTTTTAAAAATTTTTGCAAAAAAAAGTCTTTTTGCAATAACCCTGTCCCAAATTTTTCTGAGAATTTCCCCTCTTGTATGGAATGCATCAGCTTTTTTCAGCCCCTATTGCTCCCGAATGTTTTTTTCCTTTCCCGACAAACTGCCAAAAACTGGTTGCTATTGCTGCGGGCCTGGCTTCTACTGCAAACCCAGTAAAAGCCCGTAAAAAAGCCCCTGAAATTTTAAAATGAAACCAAAAAACAGGACTGAGGAAAAAATGAAATTCAATGTAGTGAGACAAAACCCCCCTAATTTAGTGAGTAAGTGGGTAAATTGTGTAAGAAAGAAACCCTTCAGGGAAAAAGTAAAGAGTAAATTTTTGTGAGGTAATTTTTGTGAAGATTTAAATTTGAGTGGAAAAATTAATCAGTACGTGAATAAGGGTGCGTTCACAAGGCAAAGGACAAAAACAGCTCTGTTTTTTGCTCAGCAAACCCCGTCCATTTCAAGCGGTTTATGGACTGTTTTTGTCACAAAATCCAGTCTGTTTTTTGGCGGTTTTTGGTTTGTGAACTGTTTTTGTCCCTATTTTCCCAGCGTTTTTTTTGGTGCATAAATATTCCTTATTGGTGCAAGAAACCATGTGATTTTTTTTTATCTCAAAATTAAAAAAATGATCACAAAGGAACTTTTTCACTTTCATTTAAGCACTTTGCATGCAAACAGCATATTTTTGGGCTAAAAAGAGGATTTATAAAATCATTCACCTGAAGTTTTTTTTAAAGGACCTTCCTGTGTTAAAAAATTGCAAAAGGACCTGCAAAAACACACCCACTATAGGTGGGATCATTCATCCCCTTTTTTTGCAAAAACCAAAAACCGCCCAAAAACCGTGTCAAAAACCTGGACAAAAACCACTCACTTTCTGAGTGGTTTTCATTGACTCCACTGATAATTTTCAGTCTGGAAACCGGTCGGAACATACTCTATGCTTTTTGGACCGCCGGCGGTGTGAGAAACCACCCGGCAGAAAAACTGTTCAGTGGGGACTGCTGAACTTTTTTTCTTATTGAAGTCTATTTCTTAACCGCAAACAGTCTGAAAAACGATCCAAAAACCCTTTCCGTGGGAACATGCTGTAAGAGTAGTGAGTAAATACGTTAGCAAGTAAGCATATGAGAAAATGATTGAGTGAAAAAATAAATGAGAAAATTATTGTAGGTGTGAATAAATGAGTGAGGGATTGGGTGACTGATTGTATAGTACTAATGAAATTAGTTTTTCATTAGTACTATTGTACTCTCACTGCCGGGAGACTTGGATCACATGCGGTGTGGAGTGAAAACCGTCAACGAGAGAAACTGGTGCGAATTAACCCTCCAATGAATTGAAAACTGCTATTGAAGTCTACATGTGGTGAGCAACACTCTCTTTTCCTTTTTCTATACATTGTATGATTGATTGTATATTTGAATGAGAATCACAGAAAAGATGATGCACTAGGGTTTTCCACATATCTCACTGCCAAAGAAAAACACAATAACCCTGGATATGATTATACCTTTAAAAATTACTTTTTATGTAGGTCATAAAAAATTTAAAATCAGGTTTTTCACGACTTTTTAATAAAAAGATACTAAGTACAAATGATGGTCAAAATGCCTCCGAGACACATCAAACCCACATATGTACAAAGGTACCAAAAAATCACACGGGGTTTTTCTATCAAAAATCCGGGGATGATTTCTGTTTCAGCACCAAAGGAAGAACTGTCCAGTCTTGGGGACTCTCCCTAGATTTATTCTGGTACACCCTACTTAAGGAAAAGCGAGGTCATCGCCCTGACCAGGGCAGCTCCACGCTTGATGACTAGTCCATGAAAAAATCTCTATTATTGCCAGTATATATATAGATAGTCTGGATTTATATTCTGGATTTATATTCATGGTCCTTAATCCCAATGCGTTTCCCCCATGTATTATTGCACTGGGTTCATCAGGGTATCCTTATACCTCAATGGAGCAACAATAAGTATTGTCCTGCTGATATCTAAGGAACTGAGCTAATGAGAATCAATTCCTTTTAAAGCAAAAAGACATCTTTGTTCGCTGCTTCCTCAATAAGTACTGTGTAATCGTTACCATAATCTCATGTTGCCGTCCCTGTGCAGCATGGTGCGGCATTCTCTGATTATTACCACGCATAAATAAATGAATGAATAAAACAAGGAAAAAGTCACCATCGTGACTTTGTGTGAATGAGCTGGTGTGAATGAACTGATGAGTAAGGAATTTAGTAAAAGTGTGAAAAATAAGTGAGTAAAGCAGTTAGTAAATACTAGTGAACAAACAAGTGAATGATTAAATAGGTGAGCATGTGTTAGTAAAGCATGTGTTAATAATTGAATAAGTGAATAAGTGCTGGAATGAATGCTCTGAATGAATGAATAGATGAGTGAGGGATTCAATGAGAGATTCAGCGTAGGAATGGATAGTTGAGTGAGTAAATGAGTTAAATATGACTGAACAAGTGAGTGACTGGAAAGGTGATCGAGTATTAATAATTAAGTGAATGAGTGATCTAATGAATACATGAGTAAATGACCATCACTCACACATCAAATTCTCAAAGAATGTAATGTCAAATTATTTATCCTTTTCTCCTTTCAAATGTCCTTTCCAAAATAATTGAAACTGTTTCTTCCTGGGTCCTGGTTGCCACTCTCAACCTCCTTCTGTATATTAAGTAGATATTGTTTCCTTATATCTGGAGAAGCACTTAAAGAACAATATCTTCTGTGTTACTAAAGCACCCTTGGAACTCACACGCCTATTAATATAATTCAGAGCTGATTGGAATGCATCCTTATACTTATTTGCACATAAAAGAGAAGAAGAGACCTATCAAGCATATTTTGCCATTTAAAAGCATCAGTGTCCTGCTGAGATGCTTAGCACTGTGATAGAAAACAGTAAATTAAGATTCATAAATACTAAACCATCCTCGTTTCATTAGGTATGGAGTCTGGCGCTTTTGAAAAAAAAATGGTGCTTTGAAGCATTTAAAATTTTCCCTCTCATTTCAGATTCATTATATATTAATTATGAGCATTATCAGGAATTAAAAACATTGCCTGCAACCATTACATTAGTGCTAATTCACTTGGCAAGTAGCTTTTATGCAATGAGCAAACATTTAAGTCATCTGCTGTTCAATTTTTTTTTCGGCTAAGTTCTGAAGATGCTTTGCCTAGGGGTAAATAGTCTTTTAACCTCTTGACGAATAAAAACGCTTTTATGTTTGCAACTTAAAAAGCCAAGTAACAAATTGCAAAAAAATTAAAAATAAAAAGTAAAGAAAATAAATTAAAGAAACTACAGACGATGAATTAAACAATGTCTTCAAATAAATGAGTTGTTATGAGTATTGATTTTCATATAAACGCTATGTTCTGGGATGTGAGGCCTCGTCAAGAACACTGCAGTCACCTAATGGCTCAGGAGATAGCATGAGATAAAAGGCTTACAATTTCTTCAAATGAGTATCCATTTAAGGGTCTACTTAATGTAAATTGGAGCTGTTTGAAAGCTTCCATTTGCCATATTTTAAAAAATTGCTTCCTGCATACTAAATGAAGTAAACTGGCTGACATATACAGATCGCTGTTCTTTGTATTTACCTAGTCAGTTGCTGAGTTGCAGGTATCTAGAGTGTAGGAGCGTTGCTACTCAGCGAGATAAGAGAATTAATTATCTTGTTAAGGAACATACTTACAGTATGGAAGTGAAGGGTTGCGCTTTTATCTCTTTACTTTAGTTATGTGTGAAGTGGCAAGCTTCCAAATGGTTAAAGACATACGCATGTATAAACAAAGTCAGGCTTGGCACTCGTGTCAATAGCATGCAATGAAGTCAATGCAATGAAAATTTGTGAGTTGAATAAATATTTCAGAAAAAATGTCTTACAACTTCCTACATACACACTTTCCCAGCATGTGACATTGGTGGCCTATGATTTCATGATTGTTTACATGACCCTATAGCCAGGATTATCCGTAGACAGAGGTAGGCAACTGGCTAGGGTGTCAACTCATGCCTATGAGGAAGAAGGCAGAAGGATGTATGGAGTGACTTCATGAGCTGAGCCTGCTTTATACACGATGCATGCTAAATTTAAGTTACATATGGCACCTGCCTTGAGTGGCTGGGTTCGGAGTTACCTTTGATCCTGGCTATGGTCAACAAGACCATTATATCTATGAAGTTGTGCAGGAAAGGCCACCCTTTTCCACCCCTTGATTGGCTCCCCCACAATTGGCAGCTATGCAAGCAAAGAGCTGAATGAAAAACCCCCAAGCCTGGCATTTTACTGCTCCAATTACGCTTTTCCAGTCACAGGGTATAATAAGAAATCTGTAATTGTACATTATTCTACAATATTCATAGTTTGTAAGGCTAAAAAAAGAAAAGAAGTCCATCTAGTTCAGCCTGTTGTGCTAAGGTGTTGATCCAGAGGAAGGCAAAAAAACCCCCAATGAGGTAGAAGCCAATTGTCCTCATTTAGGGAAAAACCCTTTCCTGACCCCAATTGGCAATCAAAAAATCCTAGATCAAAGACCCTCCCTGAACCCTAGCACTATAATTTGTTATATTATTACGCTCCAGAAATGCATAAAAACCCTTTTTTGAACTCGGTTATTAAATTCACCAGACAAGTCCCTCGGGCTGAGAATTCCATAGTCTCACTGCTCTTCCCGTAAAGAATCCCTTTCTATGTTTATGTAGAAATTTTGTTCCTCAAGACGTAAAGGATCCCCCCTTTTTTCTAGATACACCCTGTTAAAAATAAATTTTGGGAGAGATCTCTATTTTGACCTTTTAAATGTATTTAAACAATTTTTATGCCCCCCGAAGCCTTCTTTTCTTAAACAAAATAACCCTAATCTTGTCAATCTTTCGTGTACTGTAGTCCCCCCACCCCTTTTATCTTTTTTTTTTGCCCCGCCTTTGTCCCTGTTCAAGTCTCAATGTCTTCCTGTGCACTGGTGCCCAAAACTGTACACAATTTTCAGTGTGGCAAACCCAGTGACTTGTTAAGGGGAGAATAATGTTCTCTCATTGCATCAATGCCCTTTTTAAATTGCCCCCCATATCTTTTGTTTTGGGCTGCTCTGCCTAAACCCCCTTGCTACAATTAATTTATGTCCACCAGGTTTCCCCAATCCTTCTTATGCACTTTTTACCCGTGTTTTTCCATTTAAATGAAAATCTGTAATGGATTCTCTTCCCCCCATGTGCAAAACCTTGTTTTATCAGTGTTAAACCTATCTCCCTTTTCCCTGCCCGCCTCCAATTATCCAGACCCCTTTTGTAAAACATTTTTACCCTATTGTGTGTTACTTTAAGAGCTTAGTATCGTCTGCAAAGATCGTTTTCTACTGTGTTTCCCCTGTGAAAGTCATTAATAAAAATTTTTAAAGAAATGGGGCCCCAAATATGCCCTTTGGTACCCACTATAACAGCGAGCCAGTTGAGTTTTGTCCCGTTTAATTACTCCCTTTGTTTTTATCGTGACCCAGTTCTTACCCACTTCAACTTTTTTCCCCGTGAAAGCATTTCTTTTTTATTTACCAACCTTTTTAGTGGCACCGTATCAAATGCTTTAGAAAAATCTAGATATTAATCCCATCCACCCCGATCAGTCTACACTGTTTCCCTCATAAAAGGATGAATTGTTGAAGAACCGATCCTTCATAAAAACCCTCTGGAAGGCGTTTACATTTATTTTTCATGAAAATCTCCGGATACATCTTGAAAAAACCTTAAACATTTTACCTACAACAGAGGTAAGTTTACTGGCCTATATTTCCCCGGGATTACTTTTTGACCCCTTTTTAAATATTGGCACCACTTTTCTATGCCCCCAATCCTTTGGGACATACCCTGTATTAGACGCCCATGAAAAATAAGAATGGGGGCCTATTATGACAATTTAACTCTTTTTGGGACCGTGGGTGTATGCCACGGGACCGGGGGATTTGCTATTTTAACTTCCAAAGAAGGAGCTGCATTTTTCCCGGGGTTAGAAAAAACTTTTAATTGGGATTTTCCACATCTCTTGTTCAACAGGAAGGTCCCCTCCCCGGTAATACAGTGGAGAAAAAAAGTGTTTAAATATTTTGCTTTTTTCTCATCCCCCTTCTATTGTCTCTCCCCAGTATTTTTCAAAGGGGCCAACATTTTCTGTTTTAATCTTTTTACATTTATATGCAAAAAAAATATTTTGGGGTTAGTTTTATTTTCTATAGCAATATTTTTTCCGTCTCCAGCTTTGCTTCCTTTATCTTTTTTTTAACACTTTATTTTTTCCCTATAGCTTCTTAGTGCCTCTTCACTGCCCTCCTGTTTTAGTAGGTGAAACCTTTTTTTTTTTTTTTATTGCCTTTTTAACCCCCTATTGGTCCACATTGGGTTTTTCCTTTTTTCAATTTTTTTATTCCACAAGGTATGACCTCTCACAGTGGGTTTTGCCTAGGATGTTTTTAAAAAAAATCCCATTTTTATTAGTTCGCCTATTAAACCTTGTCCCAGTCCAAAAGGTTTGGGGCCCCCCCTAAGGGAGAATAAAATTAGCCTTCCCAAAATTCTGTTTTTGTGGCGCTTTACAAAAAAAACCAATTGAAGGATAAACGGAAATTTTTTATATTATGGTCAATTCCCAGGTGCCCCCCAACCGAACCTTTGTTACTTGTCAGGTTATTATTTATTAGGTTAAAGGGCCCCCTTCCCCTTGGTTCTGGGACCATTTGGCAAAGGAATTAATTAGTTATTTACCAAAAAAAACCCGTTTCCTTTTTGAGAGCTACAAGCTTAATTCCCCTTGATTTGGATAGTTAAAGTCCACAAATAATAACCTCATTTGATTAGTCGCCCTTTTTATTTTCCTGAGGAGTACATCTTCCAGGGTTTTTATTTTGGGGGGCCCATAGCAGACCCCTATTGTTTTATTGTTATTGTTACCCCCATGTATTTTTACCCCTAATGATTCCCCTGTTTTATTACCTGTACCCAATTTCCCCGCAGTGTTGGTTTAGAAGGATTTTACATAAAGACAGACACCTCCCCCCTTTTGGGGCTTTCATCCTTTCTAAATAACTGAAACCCCACAATTTAAACCCCCCCCCTCGTTTGCTCTGTCCGTCATTCTCATTATCCCACTATGTCATATTTTTTTCCTATTAATATCTTTTATTTTAATTTTGTTGGTCAGACTCCTGATTGGTCAGCATGCAAATTTATAGATTTTTTAGTTTTTATTCCTTTTTCCCCGAACTTTTTATCTATTGCTACACCCCTCCCTCCCCCTCCACCCCCTTTTTATTCCCTAATTCCCCGCTCTCTATCTTCACTATCTTGCATGTATATGTGTAGTTACCTCCCCCCATCCCCCGTTTTTTAATTCCCCCAACTTTTTGGCCATTTTGTCCCAAAAACAGCTCACCCCCCCATTTAGGTGCGCCATCTCTGCATGAGTCTGTAGCCCAAGACAGAAGTCAGCCCCGTTCTCCAAAAAACCCCCCAAACCCTCTTTCCAAACCCAAATTTTTGGCCACTTATTCACTTCCTAATCTCCTCCCCGCCTCTCTGGTGGGCTCGTGGAAAAAGTATATTTTTGAAAATATTACCCTTTGGGGGTCTTGCCCTGACTTTTGGCCCAAGTCCCTGAAAAGTTTTTTAGGACACCCCACCTACCTCAACTTTGTCATTGGTGCCAATTGGACCATGACACTGGGGTTCTCACCAACCCCACCCACAATCTGTAACCCGATCCGCGATATGTCGAACCCGGGCCCCAGGTAAACAACACACTGTTCGCGATCCCGTCTTTTTGGCAGATTTCCCGTCTGTGCCCAAAAATTGAGTCCCCAACTACTGCACTGTCTGCCTGACCCCGCATCCTATTCCCCATCTTACTGGAGCAGAAGGGGGTGTGTCTTGCTGCAAACAAAAGCTATTTTTTGAACCGACATCCCCCATCCGCCCCAATCTTCAAATTTTTTGGGGGTCATTTTTGGGTAGCCTCCCTGACACTCTTTCCTTACCTTTTTTTACTTTTCCCATCTAGCTTCCTTTGTTCCTGACCTCCCTTACCCAAAACCCCCCCCCCCATACAAACCTGCGAGTGATTGCTCTGGGCAGCGGCTCCTTCCCAAATTTGGGAATGGATCTCAGTTCGCCACTTGCTCATTTGGGTCCCAAACCGGGTTTTAAATGTGCGTGTGCAAATCTTGCACAGCAAATTTTCCCCTCGAACTGTTGCTCAAGGGTGGCCCTACCTTGCAAGGCTGTGCACGGACAGCATTGTAAAAAATGGAAATCTGGGTGTTACAAAAAAGATATATGACTAAATTAAATAATAAATAATACAATACTGTCCCCCCTAAAATCTCCAAATCTAAAGTCCTCAATTCAAGTCTCCACACTTAAAAGAAAAAACACCTTTAAAAGAAAAACATCGCAAGACTGTTACTCGTCAAAATGCTCAGCTTTAAAACCCTTCCCACACTGCTTTTTGGCTTGCTGCAAACTCCTTTAGAAGAAAAGGCCTTAGCAGCACAACAGTTGCAATTTATGCTTGCGATTTGGAACCACACCCCCTACCAGTACGTGACTCAAAAAGGGCCCCAGCAAAAGTGTATGTTTTTTAACTATAGCATAACTACTCTTTAATACTATAATAATAAATGAAATCTATACACAAAAAAAGTGTAGAAAATTTAAAACTATGTCGCTATAGATTTTAAAAAGTACTGCAAAAATAAAAAACAAGGGTAAAATAACAAAGTATTTCGGGGGAAATTAACAAGGACTTCCCCCCCTCTCAATCTAAGTCTCCAAACCCTTAAAAAAAAAAAACCCACTTTAAAGAAACCCTCGGGATCTTTTTCACTCGCTCAAAATGCTCAGCTTTAAACCTTCCCCACACTGCTGTTTGGCTGTGCTGCAAACTCTCCTTCAAAGCAAAAAATGTTAATGTTTTCCCCAATTTTTGTACCCCCCAAAAAACCCGCCATTAAAATAAGCAACAGACCAACCAGTAATAATCTTCCTTTTGGGAAAACCAAATGGTAACGGGGATGGGCTCCGGATAGGGGTTTGGGGGAAGTCTAAAAACTAAGGCACCAAGATTGTATACAGTAAAAATTAATTATATATTCTGAACAGTAGTGAGTCAACGTATATTTTGGTTCAAAGAAAAAGAAGGGTAGTTTAGGATCCCCTTTTCATTTTAAAAAGGATTTCCTTAGGAAGCCATAATAAACTGGTCGGGGGTCAAGCAGTGGACTGTCAGAGCAGATATCAAGGTTGGATATCTGAGGTATAGTGTCATTTCAGCTAGCAAAGCTTGGATGATCATCACTAAATATGATAAATGACAAATCAAATACCAAAGATAGAAATTGGTGTCTTTACTGAAGTTTAACAGGGTTTTTATAATGTCTATGATATCTGAGGATGTTCTATAATGAACGTTACACTGGTGGTCAAATCTAAGTTATAATTAATATTCCTCCTATTATAGAATCTTGATTAAAGTGAATGTTTTTTATTATTATTATTATTATTATTATTATTATTATTATTATTATTATTATTATTATTATTATCAATAATAATAATAATAATTTATATATCCACATTTATATAAGAATAATGAATAAGGAAAACAATGATGGAAAACATAAAAAAATACGATTTTTCTAAATGCATAGTTTCCCCGCAGTGCCTCCGCAGGAGAAATGAAGCATTACACATTTCCAAATTAAAATCAATGGGCTCCCCATTCTATGCAATGACAAGTCAGGCCCTCCAGAAAGAGAGATGCTGTTTGTAGCTGTGTACCTCCCTGACTAAAAGAGGTGGGACTGAAACAGATAATCCACTTTCTGCATAACATATTAAAAAACTGTGGTTTTGTATGGAAGATCACAACTGAAAAATATGTATTTTAATCTGAGTAAACTGCTTTTACAGCTCAGATAAAAGTATCAGTTCTACAGCTTTAGAGTTCTCTTATTTTTTTCTTTTTTTTTACAGCTCTTCACAACGTCAAGAATTAGTATAGGAGCCGTGTCATTTCAATAAATGTTCTAGTGCACAGCTCCACGCATGGACAGACTTCAGCAAAATGGCAGTCTGGGGCTTCCGCTGATATTTAGGCAGGCGGGTGGTTGATTAGATAGTTCATGTATGTTACTGTGAAGTTAGTTCACTTAGATGAGATCATTTTGTCTTTCTTGTATTTATGAAAAGATGAAAAGAATCACAAAGGGAAATTAACTAGATAGCCTTCTTTGAAACAGCTGTGTCCTGAAGGTAAGTAATGCATTCTCATGTCAGGAAGAAAGTAGCAGCTTGTTGCCAATATCATTTCCCCACAGCTTAACAAAACCAGAGAGCATGCTTTGAACTTATGCACAATACAAAAACGCAAATATTAGAGCAGAGGCCATTGAAAGAGTCATGTACTTCTTTGTTATCTAAATCTAGTCAACCGATCTGCCTCTCCTGACTACAAAAGAGGAGGATTATAAGTATCTGTCTTGTGAAGATAAAATGCTCCGAAAAAATTTAAGTTCCATGCAATGATGTGCAATATAAGCCTGATATTTGTAAATCTTCAGTTATTTCCAGTAAGAATATTTGCACATATGCATAAGTCCCAGATAAAAGAGGTAAAAACAATAATTATGATACAATATTGCAATGAACTGAGTTGAGATAGTAGCTTTAGGGAAAGTAGCAGCCATATCTGTCTCAGTACAGGCTGCTGTAAGGACACTATATAAATCAATGGGTAGTTTTTTTGAGGGGCAGTGAGTCTTTGCTAGAAGTATACTTGCTTGAATAGATCTCTGCTTGGTTCGACACTGGTGCAATCGAACTAATTTGGATTTAGGACGTTCCAAAGCTAAATTTTTCTCTCACCATACCACTATCTTCAAAGGGGTGTTCTCACTAATTAAAGTCTGGTGCGAGCCAACCGTGCATAAGAATAAGGAGAATACTGCTCGCAGCCGTCCTCCAATTCACTTCTATAGGAACTCCTGAATATAGCCAAGCACACACACTCAGCTATATTCTGAACTCCCATAGAAATGAATGAAGAAGACACCTGCAAGCGCCGCCCTCATCAGTCCCATGCATGGTTGGTTTGCAGTTAGCTGAGAGCTGACCTCTGCAGTGGACTTTACTTTGTAGAAACACCTCTTTAACTCTATCCCAAACCCTAACCATACTGTAACCCTCAATTAGGAATAAGGTTTTTATGTTTTATGTGTTTTAGGAGTTTACTTATCTATCAGGGTAAACTCCATGCCTCCCCCTTTGTCACTTTAGTCCCTTCTGGTTTCCCTAGGTTAGTCTACAGATGTTGGAAAACTAAACTTGTGCACTATGTTATCATGGCACAGAATGCTATCTCAATTTTTTTTGGTTGTTTTTACTTTTTTTAAAAAAAATTTTGTTTTGAGTAAGAACAGAAACATAAAAAAAGCTGTGACCAGGGAAAAAACCTGTTACACTGTATCTAAGAAAAGTAAAAGTGACATCGACTTGACATTGAGTGTCTCACTTCATAGCTGACATCTGATCCAGCTCCCAAACTTCATGGAACTCCAATAAATCGGTGAAATCTACTGGGAAAAAACCAGCAATAAGGTTTCCCCTTCAGATCAACACAGGAGTTGGAATATTTGGTCCCCATTAAACACGCCAAATAGTAGGGAGGTGCTTTACACAGCTCTCGGATGGAGATTCAACTTTCCTCCTATTAAAACCAAAAATTTTTTTCCATTTTAGATAATTTAAAATGGTTTGTTTAATCCCGAAAAAAACTTTGATAAACTAAGATTTTTAAAACTTTTTATTAGCCTACATGGTTTAGATTTTCTAAATATTTTTATCTTGAAGTTTTTTTCTAAAAAATTGTTGTTACTGTATGGGCTTTTTTTGTCCTACCACATCCCCTGGAAGACCCTAGCTATATGTGGGGTAATCTCATTATACCTCCTCAAAATTTTTCAAAAATGCACTTACCCCAACCTGAGTATTTCCCTGTGTCCCTACCAGGCTCCTCAGGAGTATTGGGGTTCCCGTAAACCACCAAAAAAAATAATGGGGTAAAGATGATCCACCTATAGATAAAATGCTCTTTCCTTGTCGTCGGAGTTTTTCGGGGGTCTTTGATGCCTTACGTCCCTTTCCCTATGCTCGGGTATGGTAAGGTTTTCCTAGGAATTAGAGGTGATGTTTATTGTTGGGGTTTTAATTTTGAACCATTTTTAGATGGAGGGAATAGGGCCCTTTTTGGGGTACCATGGAGTGGGAAATTTCCCTTTTTGGGGTGATTACCCAATGTAGGGAGGGTTTCCGGTAAAGTGGGAGGGTCAGCATCTCCTTTTGCCCTGGTTTGGGCATAATTAAATCTAAAGTTTTTGTACCACTTTTCACATTTTAGAGTGTATTTGTATTTCGATGGGGTTTTAATTTTTATGTATCTGTTAAAAAGTTTAAATTTTAATCTTTTGCTATTCGTGATTGATATTGATTGAGGGTTATAGATTTTGGTCTTTTTTTTTGTGACATTTTATTAAAATTTAATAAAAACCTTTCCCTAAACAAAAAGTCTGTCAACCCCCGGGACATTGTTTGCAACATTTCGGTGGGGAAAAGATAAGGGCCAAAAGACCTGTTTTTATGGAAACAGAATTCATATGGGGGGGTATCCCCTTGTGATCAAATCAAATGCAGAAAATACCCCCTTTTGGGCTCTCATTGTCTTTCAATATTGCCTCTGGTTTGTTACCCCTAAAAAGAATAAGCCAAAAAAATAACCCGTTA